>AWWV01012246.1:0-114177 GCA_001974805.1 Corchorus capsularis | reverse complement strand
ATTCTTAACTTATTGATACACTAGACTCTTAAACACATGGATTCACATGATGCATGAAATTCCAATTTGGATTTAAGTACCCATCAATTATACGAGGAACCCCTTCGGCCGCCTCCCAATAAATGGTAAACGACCTTCAGAAATTTCCAAGTCTCCGGGAGAAGGAGAGCGAACTTAGACACGCATGAATGAGCCGCCCTCCTTTCCCTTCACGGGAACCATTTTAATCTTTCTCAGATGAACAGTTTAATGACATAGTAATAACTACATGTAAGTAAAAGTAAATATGGATTTAAATGCTTAAGGCTAGTCTAACACTTTTTCTTTTTCTTTTATTAATCTACATTGATAATCAAACTAAATCACGAAATTAGGCTAATTCTTATTATTATTATTTTCTACCAATTTATTAAAAATTGAATTACTTAAGCTAATAATGGAACTAGACCTTAGGTTAAACTAAGATAGATCTATCTAAGCTTCATGAAGAAATCTAAACCCAAAAATAATAAAGTCTACATGTAAGTAACAACCCAAATAAAATAAAGAAGGCTCAACCGTTTTTTATATTTCAATTTTGATTTTTGCTGGCCTGTTAACCTTAAAGTAAATCACCAACCTAATCATGAGAGCTAAAACCCAACCAACCTTAAATAAAACCCAACCTCAAATTTTTGCTTCTAAATTTACCAAAATTATTTCCAAAAATACTAATTGTTTGAACTAAAAAAAATCTAAATTTTTACAAGATAATAGCCAATTTTAAGCAACCCTAACTTCATGAAAATTTTTACAACATAATAGCCAATTTTAAGCAACCCTAACTTCATGAACTTAAAAGAAACAATCTTTTACAATTTCTAACCAAGATATAGTTTTTAAACCAAAATAGAATTATTCAAGAGCAACAATCAACAGCCAGGGATTAAATTGAAAGAGGTAATAAAATTCACTCACATAAAAGCCGGATTTTCCCTTGTCAGAGTGCCTTAAGCACACCGTTTTGGCCCAGCTTTATCATTCATCGAGCTTCCCTTCTTTCCTTTCGGCCTTCTTCTTCTTCCTTTCGTCTTCTAGTCTCAACCCGATTCTTCTTCTCTTAAACAGACCTTGCAGCGCCACAAACACTTCGCCGCCGTCGATGAGGGATAGGTTCGGCCTCAAACCTGCCTAAAGACCCCTCCTTTTTTCCTGTTTCACCTCACAACCCTAAAGACCCAACCTTTACACTTGAACAAAATCTAGCCCGGAACTCAAAGTCTCAATTCCCGGCGGCTCCGCCTGTCGTAAACCAAACTCTTCTTTCTATACTCTCAAGCCTGTAAGCTAATTTTAAGAAGAACACCCCAATCTTGAAAATCCCCAAATTTCCCTTTTATGAACCCTAGTTCCTAATCTTTGAGGGAAAGGAAAATCCTAGAAAGAGTATGAGTGTGTATAAGTTGACGAGTGAGGTCCTAAGTTAACCCGAAGTGGATGAGACTCTACTGGAAAGAAGATAGGCCACGGGAATGGAAGACTCTGGTGACTCAAGACCTCAACGAATCTAAAAGGTACTCTCTTCTCTTAGCTTTTGATTAATTTCGATGTTTACTAAAAATAAAACCCTAGACTTTAGCAACTAAGAACCCTAGAAAACTTGTGCCTCTTCTTTCTTGGTATCTTTTTTTTTTGCTGAAACTATGAACTCTGTTATGAATCCTCAAATCCCCTCCTTTTTTTTTTAAAACCCTAGTTGCCCTCCTCTAAAAAAGAAACCTTAGCACTCCCAAAACCTCCCCTCTTTCTTTTTACTGAAAAATGTTCTATTTAAAGCTCTACAGATTTTTCTTTTCACCGTAGATACTAAATTCTCTTTTCATTTTTTTTATCTTACGGTTCCTCCCTGTTTATTGTACTAATTCCTCCTTTTCATTTGTCATCTTGTGCAGGGTTAAAAAATTGTTGTGTACGTGTGAGAGGTGAGCTGGCTTTTTCAAGTTTCCTCCCCCCTTTCCTCTTTTGTTCATTCTTGGCAGCTCTCATCTTGCTTCTCACGTGCTTCTCTCTTGCAGGTGCACCTGCTGACTTGGACCAATTGGAAAGGTCTCAAAACCTAGGGAGCCCATTACCTAATGCCAACAGCTGAGGTAGTTGTCTCTTTCCAGAATTTCTATGTGACTCAGTTGATATACTCTGTTTAGCTTAGTTTTGAGATTGAAATTGAATCTTTGTAACATTGTATTTGCCTTGCTGAATAGACTATGCTTTGTATGTTGGGAAATTGGGTGCAGCTGTCTCTGTTTTATTTGATTGTACTATGATAAATTTCTGACTTTGACCCTCTACTTTTGATCTAATGTGAGATGAATGTTGAAATAAATTTCTAAAATGACCATGAAATGAACTGTTAAATGCAATGATTCATGGATTCGTAAACTGGAATGGATGCTTGATGACCTGTATGAGGTAATTGAAAATGCAGATGAATGTATGTTGAAAATGCCATATGCAGAAGCATGCTCATGAGGATTTCAGGAACTGATTTGCTATGAACTAGATGTTGTTGTATGTTTGAACTGAAATGTGATGCAATTGTTAAGAATGATATGATGAAATATGTAGAAAAAATGACACTTCATGAAATGCCTACATCTACTGTATGCTAATGTATATGGTTGGCCAGCTCAATTTCACAAGAACCTTATGGGACTTGGTGTTTAGGGACAACTTAGCGGATATGATCAAAGAGGCAGGAAAGACCTGACGGTGCTCAAACACAGCCAGAGGAGAAGCAATTTTCGAAGACTAAAAAAAAAAAAACCAAGGCAGTTGAGAAGAAGCTAGGAGAACCTAGATGTTTGTAATTTTCCGAATTTAAAACCTGTAATTTGCCAATGCAAACGTAAACTACCCCTTTAGTAATTTTATGTGATGTAAACAAACACATGTAAGTAATGCTTGAATATGTAAACAGAATGCAAATGGATTAACAAAATTGTTTGCTTTTCCTTTTTATCCTCCAACTTCTAATTCTTTCTGGTGTTTTATTCTTGTTTATCACTATTTCACTAACATGCCATGTAATGCAAAATCGCAGAAAAATGCAAATCCATCTTGCGCAATGTCCAAGTGATTGCTAAATTGATAATTAACTATTCAAAACACTAAATTGAATTTAAGCCACATGAATGCAACAATGCTAATTAAATTACTAAATGAAGTTAAAACACGAAATAAACAAGAATGCCAAGATTTTTTTTTTTGGGTTTTTCAAATGCAATCTAGATGAATTAGCTAATCTAAATTAAAAGTGAACTTAAAATGACCAAAATACCCCCTAAATGCAAAAATGACCAAAATGCCCCTGCACGTGAAAATGACCAAAGTGCCCCTATGTGACCCTAATAGCTAATTAAGAAATTGATTGAAGGATATAGGACGAAAACGGGTGTCTACAGCTCCCATCATAGAAGAAGTTCTATGAGTACACAACCCAAAGAGGTTGTGTTGGCCAACGATACCTTGAAAAAGTTATCGGTTTTGGCCTTAGATATGAAACTTCAAAGCTTAGAGGACTCAACCGCCCCATCAACTAATGCAGTTTATCAAGATTTAGATGAGATCACCATGGAAGAACTTGATCGTGCTCCCATGAAACTTGATGATCTCAAGGCTGAGGTGCAAGATCCTTTACTTGAAGTGAATCTTGGCACTGAGGAAGAGCCTAGGCCGACCTACGTAAGTCAATTGTTGGCCGAAGAAGACAAGCCACGCTTTGTAGCCCTGTTAAAGGAATACAAAGATTGTTTCGCATGGGACTATGACGAAATGCCTGGCTTAAGTTATGATTTGGTAGAGCATCGTCTCCCAATCATTAAAGGTTACCATTTCTATCAACAGCCTCCTAGAAGAATTGCTAATGACGTTGTTCTTAAAGTCAAAGGTGTAAGTTGAAAGGCTCCTTCAAACAGGATTCATCCATACCGCAAGGTATGTTGAATGGATATCGAACATTGTTCTTGTAGTTAAAAGGAATGGTAAAATCAGGGTGTGTGTTGACTTTCGCAACTTGAATGCAGCCACCCCTAAAGATGAATATCCTATGCCTGTTGCAGATTTACTTGTGGATGGAGCCGCCCAACATCGAATGTTATCATTCATGGATGGACACAGTGGCTGCAACCAGATCTACATAGCAGAGGAGGATGTTCCAAAGACAGCTGCATGGGAGGCAAGATCTGATCTAAGTCCAGAGTTTGAAATGGAGGAGGAACCAGATGAAGTGGCTATGATTCAGCTCAAGGCCACTTGCTTCACTGAAGTGTAGTATGAACTCATACGCTTTGGGGACTTAGCTGCCCCAATTGTGTTTCTGCGACTTTAAAATAAAATCAAATATTTTTATTACTCAATAATAAGAATTTTGAAAATTTTTGCCACTAAGTACTATAGATTGCGAAATTAGTAGTTTCAAAAGGGAAATTCCATCACTAAAATTTTTCTAAGTGATGTGGAGTTTACTTCTTTTCAAAATTTGGCCTTAGTCAAAGGAAGAAGGCCGAATTTCCTAAGGATTTTTGGACTATAATGCCGAAAATTTTCTAAGTATTTTGGCAATGTAATTTCAAAATAAAATCCTAAGTGTTTTTAATCTTGGTGGTTTTATCATAGGACCATGAGATGAAATCCATTCCCCATCCACAGGGAGGCCTGTGATAGCCACCATGTCAAGGAGGGTTACTGACATTAGACCGCATGGGAGGTGAAAGTAGTTCCAACACTTGTTCCAGAATGAGATGAGGGAGACAAGCAAAACATCATCGTAAGAAAACTCCTACTTTGACAACAAGAAGAATGTTAATAAGTCTTGTTCTCGTAGCTTTTCTTCACGATGTGTCGAAACGTTCGGGTCCGGGGAACCCTACTGAAACGACTTTGAAAAAGAGGAGTCGCCACTAATCTTTTTTCTAGGTGTGATTAGCCACCTATCCATCAACCTAATGGTCTAATGAGGTCTCAAGCTTGGCATGGACCCACTAAACCTAAGGTCCGGTCTCGTAACTTAAATCTAGGTCCGGGAGTCGGTTACACCCGAGGAAGGATCAGCACCCCCGAAGCGCCCGTCAAACGACGGTACCTCTAGTCTAAACTAAATCTAATGGGTCTAACACTAAACAGTTGCTTTTATCTTATTTTCGGATGAATGAATACGAATGATGCATGAATTGGTGAATTTTAGTTTAATCAGTAAACATCAGTGTACTTGAAATTAACCCAAGACCCTTCCCACCAAAAATTTGTACCCGAGTACATTTATTTGGGGCCTACCCGTCATTGTAAAACAACTACTGTTTACTGATTCTTACTTAGCTAACTCTCATGAATGACAATTAAAGTGCATGAAAGATTTATTTTATTTACATGCATTAACACAAGTCTACCCAAAGTCAACTCCATAAACCCTTCCCACGCATTATGGGGGTATTTATGGAATAAATCGATCTAGAAGGATCTCCCAGAAATTCGTACCCGAGTACATTTATCCGAAAGGTCCTTCATCTTGACAAAAGACGAGTGTTAATGAATTTTGAATGTAGCAAGGGGACATATAACATGTACAACATGAATGCACATGATTGAGCTCTACTTTGCTAATTATTAACTTATTACAAATTCCAAGGGGCTTAATTAAGCCGATAACTTAAATATCGAATAACTTAAAGAAAAGAAATAAGACTTAAGGGCCAAATCGGGCGGACTGGGGACCTTTCTGCACATCAAGAAAACCATTAGTAAAGTTTAGGAATCATCAAACATGAATAAAGCAAATCAAGGACTTAATTGAAACAAAAGGTCAATTAAATTTCTAATCATATGAACCAAATTGATTAAACATAAAATCAATCAAAATTTCTAAATAGACTTAAAGATAAATTACTGAATTATTTTGACTTGAACTATTTCCCTAGTTTAATTCAAATTTAGAAGGAATCGGATCTTTGCACTTAAATTTTAATTACAAGCTAAGTTTAATTCAAATGGATTCATCAATCACTCTCTAAGTTGATTTTTAATTTAAAGAATTTAACCTTCAACTCAAAATTTCGGTTTTCAAATTAAAACTAGCTCAATTTGGTGTAAATTTCCATTATCAAGCTAATTTTAATTTAAAAATTCAAATTTCAAAATGAAGATTCCATCTTTATATTTAAAACCAACTTTTAAAAGTAATCAAGAATCTATTTTTGAATCAATTATAGCTCACAATTAAAATCTCAAGTTTCAGACTTGATTTCTTTTAAGTTTGAATTAAACTCCAAAAACATTATCAAATCCTATTTATCTAAAAAAAACAAACCTTAAACAAGGAAAATTAGCAATTTAAACCCCCTTTTCATTCATATTTTTTTTACATAATTTTCCTCAAAACTAAATTTTTAATGCATAAATGATGAATATAAATCTAACTCATCGTATTTTATTACCCAAAGACTAAATCCTTCACGAATAATAAAAAACTAAGCTTTTAACGTAATTGTTACTGCTATTCAACAAAATATCATCATATAATCCACATAAATACAAACAAATCAATTAAAGTTGACATCTTTGATCATAAAAAGTAAATCAAAATTAAACATATGAAGCAAATAACTTAAATTGAAAAGGGAAACAGCTTACCTGTCTAACACGGTGCCGTTTTGACCCCTGAAGCCTTTTATCGAGCTCTTCTTCCTTTTCTCTCCATCTTCTCCTTCGATAACCTCTTCTCCAACTTAGCTTTTCCTCGTTGAACCCTACTTTCTCTTCCCTGCAGTCTCACGAACCATCAACCTCCATGGCCCCATTAATTCAATTTCTTCAACCCGATCTTGTCACGACCTCAGATGAATTGAGATCTTCAAGCTTTCAAGGGATTTTGACAGTGACCCGAGCCTTGAAAGCTCAGATCCCGGTGATTCCACCGTCGGAATGGCCTCAAAATTTGTGATATTGTTACGCCATCTTCCCTCTATCGATCCCTCGGTCTAATTTCAGGTTAGATTGCTTCTACTGAAAGCCCCCCCTAATTTGATTCTTAAGAACCCTAGTTTTAACTTGAAGAAGATTGAGAGAGGATTCTAAGGGTCGAATTGAACAGTTTTTTCAGGTTCCATCCATGAAGAGAAAACAGAGATTGCCTTGAATTTCTTGTGTGTGTGAGACAAAGAGTTCAGAAGCTGGGTTTTTTCTCAGTGTATGAAGATAGGATTTCAATCGGTGAAGCTAGAAGGATTCTCGAGTTCAAAGGGTTCAGAAAAGATCAAATTGCCGTGAGTTTTTCAGTATTTGATCTGGTCTCTTTAGATAGAAGAGAGAGTCTTGGATATGAATGAGAGACTTCTTTCGAAAGAGAGAGAATCCCTGAGTAAAAATGAGAATCTGCGTGAAGAGAGCCAGAGAGAGAGAGTTTTCTGTGTGGAGAGAGCCAAGAGTAGTGGAGGAAGAGAGTGAAGATGAGAAGCTGTGTATTCGTTTTTTCTGTCCCCCTCATTCAGTGAATCCCCTGATTCCTTCTTATCTTTTTCCTTTCCGTTTTTCTCTTCCCCCTTTCTCGGCTAACCAATTTTCTTATCCCTTGTGCAGCTTTGAAGATAGCGATGAATGGTGAGCTGACGTGGAGGGTGATTGGCAAGGTAAATTTTTCTCTTTCTCCCTTTATAGCCGAATTGGGAATTCTCTGCTTCTAGCTAATCCTCTGGGTTTTATTTCTCTGTGCTGCTGCTCATTTTGCTTGATGATTGATTCTGCTACTGAATGATAGACCATTTGTGAGTCTGGCTTGTCAATCTTGATTCATATGCTTTTTGTTGATGAATTGGGATCTTCTCCTGCACACACCCTCACTACATTACAACCACCAAATTTACAGGTTGTTTAGCTGGCTATTGCCATAGATGTCCTTGCCATGTAATTTAATTCCCACTGATGTGTTGAATGTGTGAATTTAACTTGATCCTGTGATTTGCTTCATTTGATCCCACTGCACACATTCACACTGCATTGTAGCAAAATTGGGTGTGCTTAACTAGTCATTTTCTTTCGTAACTAAATTGACTCTCTTGGCAGCCTCTTAATCCAATATTTCGAATGCATATGACTTAATGTGCAACTGTTTTGTTATTCCCCTGCCATAGCTTCATTCTTGGCCCTTGAATTTGATGTTGCTTGTGTGTCTAGGATTGCTTGCCACTGCTTAATTGCTCTAAGCCCTCGATAGTTATGCTTTGCTGACTCTGTTTTGCTTGCCTTTTTTAGAACTGTTTTGTCTATTTTTTGGTGACAAATGCCATGATGAAATTGCTTACTATAATGGCTGCTTATCATCTGGAAATGTATGTATTGTTCCATCACGATTTAAAAGCTTCATGCTGCAATGCTCTATATTTGCCTCTTTTGCTGTAACTGATGTTGTATTGATGAATTTTGCTTCCACTCCCTGCCTGTGAACATGCTGCTGCTGAATCATATCCTAATTTTCCTTTCTTCAGGAGTAATGAGGCTTATGTCAAAATTTTAATGGGGCTAAGAGGAACCATGATCTTTAAAGGAGCATTAAGGTCGTGATGAGGGCAAATGAACTTGCTGAAGGGCTTAGCCAAATGGGAATCTGCTAAAATCACGTGACCTCCAATGGGGTCTTTGTTATTCTAATTTTTTGTACTTTTGTAATATGTAAGAACAACAATGTAAAGGACCCATAACATATGTCCTATGTTTATTACTAAATGAAAATGGAATGCAACTTTCTTTTTTTCTTTTTTATGATTTTTTCTAATTTATATACTTTTTTGTATTTTAGAATTATGAACCTAATGACATGTGAACCAAATTACCTAAATATTCTTAAATTTAAGAATTGACTCAAATGCCCCCTATTTGCAAATTAAGAAACAAATTTTAAAATAAAGGATTAAAATGCAACAATGTTAAATTACTAAATGAAACTAAGCCATAAAATATGTAAAAATGCCAAAGATGCACATTAAGATTTTTTTGGGTTTTTTCAAATGCAATTTAGACGAATAAGAAATAAATTAGCTAACCTAAATTAAAAATGGACTAAAAATGACCAAAATGCCCCTTGAATGCAAAAATGACCAAAATGCCCCCTGAATGTGAAAATGACCAAAATGCCCCTAGGTGACCCTAATGCCAAATAAGAATTAAATTGATTTGAATTGGAGGATACAGGACAAAAATGGGTGTCTACAGGTTGTATGAACTCTTTTTGCAACTCATAAAAGTAAAGATCATTTTGATTTTGTACTTCACCAATACTTGGAAATTCTTCTTCAAGAAATTTCACATTTCGGGATTCAATTTCTCTCATACCCCCATCTGGGTGTTCACCATACATGACATTCCCTTAAGAACACTTGTTTTCCAAATTTATGGTCCAGATTGTGAACATATCCAGCCGATCCCCAAGGGTGTAAATATTCTGAATTGGGCTTTCGCCCAGTCCATAACTCATGTGGCGTTGAGGGTACTGATTTATTAGGCACTCGGTTAAGTATATAGGCAGCAGCTAAAAAAGCATCTCCCCAACAGTTAATGGGAAGATTGGCTTGTGCCATCACTAACCTAGCCATGTCTAGTAGAGAGTGATTCCTGCTCTCAGTAACACCGTTTTGCTGCAGTGTTCCAAGAATGGTTAATTGTCTTAATATGCCATTTTCCTCACATAATGTCTTGAATTGATCAGAAAAATATTCTCGACCACGATTGGTCCTAAGAGTTTTCAAACTCCTTTCTCTTTGATTTTCTACCTCAGCTATAATTCGTTTGAACCAATCCAAAGCTTCACGCCTATGAGACAACAAAAACATGTACCCAAAACGTGAATTGTCATCAATAAATGTGAGAAAATAGCCTGCATCGTGAAATGCTTTAACAGTCATCGGAACACAAATGTCCGAATGAACTAATTCTAAAAGATAATTAGCTCTTATTGCCTTACCAAAAGGCTTTTTGCTTGGTTTTGCTGCTAAGCAAGGCTCACATGTGGGAACATTGACTTTTGTGAGAGAGCGCAATAAGCCTTCTCTTGCAAGTCTTGTTGCGCGAAACTTCCCTAGTGTACCCAAAAAGGTCTTTGAGGAAAGAGAGAGGTTCGAGGCGTGCCAGTTATTTTTGTTAAAAAATAACAAGAAGCTTTTATGAAACTTGAAAGTAGGTATTGTTGCGCCAAAATTCCCTAGCATCCAGAAAGGTCTTTGAGGCGAAATCTCTTTGAGAAAAGAGAGAGGTTCGAGGCGTGCTAATTATTTTTGTAGAAAAAATAACAAGAAGCTTTTGTGAAACTTGAAAGTAGGAAATCAAACTTGTAAAAGCGAGAGAGATCAGACGAATTGCGAGTTCTGGTTTAAATTTACATAAGACTATTTAAATCATTAAACCTATTGGGTAATTCTTCAGAAATAAGAGATTGATGAATAGAGACAATGAAAAGTAGATTTTCACTAGAATTGTAGAAGCAGGATTACACCTTGTAAAACAATGGTGATGAAAAGTAAAAGATAAGATTGATCAAACAAGAGTTTGCATCTCTGCAAGAGAGAAGTGTTTGTGAAAGGCAAAGGGTGTCCGGAAAGAGGAGACTTTTACGTTGAAGGAGACTCTGCTTATATAGCCAAGGCGCTGCTATCTCCGGCAATAATCAAGGGATTCGGCTTTAATGACCCACCAACCCACAATATTGAAATGTCAACTATGTCAATTGATTTTTGTCCCTTGGGTCAACCCTCCATTTGATAATAATTGATATGATTATCCATTTGACTCCTTGACTTTCGGAAATTAATCACAACCAATATCACACAAATTAGTGATTTGATTTAGTCAACTTCTGATATTCAACATGTGGAAGCTTGATGAGTTCTCATAGGTGATGAACAAAATACCAACTCTTTTCAAACAAGCCACCCAGTTTCAATGCCTTCACCTAAGGCGTTGTTCACCCTAACACGGTGCCATTACTCCTTAGACCATGCCTACCCCTAAACGCCAAGAAACTGGCAAGTTAGAGCACGACGTCAAGGCACACGCTTAATTAGGTATATGGTGCCATGCCCAAAATACCATCACCATGCTTGTAAATTCATTAAACTCGGCTCCATATCCTTGATTGGAAGAGGTGCAGAAGTTGGACTATGGGAGAGTGGAATGGCGCCATCTCCAATTTGGGCGGAATGGCGCCATCCCTTATTACTTTGGGTGGCACCAACCCACTTATGAGGTTATTGATCATCTTTTGCTTTTGGCGCCATTCACACTAATTTTTGGCTAAATATTCTACGACACCATTAATATTAATGATTAATATTAATTCAAAAATTAATAATCATTAAATTACAAGGAGTTTTCCAAGTAATTTCTAGCGTGGTTTGGGTTTTGGGGCATGAGTAAAAGGTTTTGCCAAATCTTAATTGGATTAGGGTGGTCTTAATTTAATCAAATTTGTACCACAATTCCTAATTTACCCCAGGTGTAAATTATGGTATAAACAGGTCTTTCCATCCTATCTTGGCCAATATGTCTAAGTCTAGAGTGTCATGTAACAGAATCACTGTTTGCATAAAAAACATTTACGGAAAACGAATCCATTTTATTATAATCCAAGTCCAAACTGAAGAAACCACGAAACAAAGTACCATGTCCAAAAATGCCTTTTGGAAATAAATATCCAAACATCACTACTAAAGATAAATTAATATCCTAAGGAAATCATAGCTAAAATTGAACATAGATTACAACAAATTTTAGGTGCATAAAGTACATCATGAAGCAACAACATCCGTCCATTGCTTATCCTTAGCTGGTACGAACCCATTCCAAGGACTTCCTCTCTTGTTTTGTTTCCAAGAGTGACATACTGAGTGCCAACTGAAACTTGGTGATAATCTACGAAACCATCTCTATTACGCACTACGTGCTTGTTTGCGTATGTATCAAAAATCCAATCAGGAAATAGTTGAGCAACTAATGCATGTGCACAAACAAATGTATAGATGGATTTAGGAGGCATGATCTTTACCTTTCTCGGATTAGTGCAATCTTTGGCAAATAGTCTTTTCTCTCCACAGTTACAGCACCTGAGCTTACTAACATCCTTTTTCCTTACACTTTTTCTTTCTTGTGGCTTGGCAAGCTTATTTTGGCTAACCTTATGAATAGGCTCCTTTTTGCTTAGACTTTTTCTTTGATGCACCTTGTTTTCCTACATGGGCTACGAATGCAACAGGCTTGGATGTCTCTAGGCCCTCAACCTCAAGCTCAAGGTGTCGTGAAATATCATTGAAGGTCTTAATGTTTTCACTATGAGTCATGATGAGCTTCATTTGAGAGCACTCTAGGTCAGTGAGTGAACAAATCACTTCCAAAACTTGTTGTTCATCACTAAGATCAACTCCAGCTCCTCTAAGATTGCTCAAGCATAGTGTGCTTCGGATCCTTAGTATATTGCAGAAATTTCAGGTTCAAAAAACGAACCTTTGTGGCTGAGGTTTGACCAATGTCGCTTTTAGCTGATCCCACATTTCCTTAGCAATGGGGTAATTCTCAAATTCCCTAATCAGGTCATTGTTCATGCTACTCAGCATTGTAAAGCATGCACATCTATCCTTTTTGACCAGATTTTCATAAGCCTCCTTCTCACGACGATGTTGGGTAGTATTGCACTCCTCAGGTGGTACCGTGGTGGTGGTGGGTAAGGTTTCCAGAACATCTTGCTCATTAAGAAGATATTGAATCTTCCTTTGCCAAATGTCATAGTTTTGACCGTCAACATTTTCGCCGTTGGTCAAATCAGCAACAATGTTTTTAGACGCCATTTCACTACAATGATCAATTTAAAATGAACATTAGGCAAATTAATTGTGATAAAAATCTCAAATTAATTTAAATTATAGATTTCTATTTACCTCATATTTACCCTAAACCCTAAACTTCGCTATGCTAATAATCATCACTTATGAGACATAGAATAGAATAATTTTCAGAACTAATTCCTACTTTTGACGAACTTATCTTTTCTAAAAAAAACAAATTTTCTAGAATTTCTTCAAGAAAAAAATCCCTAAACAAAATTAAGAACATATCCAATATTCAAAAATAATACTCATACAAAAAAAAACAGCAAAAAGAACAACCCATAAATATTATCAAATATCACGTTTAAAAATAAAAAAGCATCTATCACGTTAATTGTAATAAAAAAAGAGCAAACATAAAGATATATTTATAAATGCAAAAAATACAAGTATTGCTCGGTTTCTCCCGTTACTAGTAACCATAGATCCGACTCTGATACCAAATATTACGGTCCACACCAACTTATAAGGAATTGTCTAGTTTGACCAATTGAATTTCGGCCCAATGAGCCTAACGGTTTTGTCCATAAAAAGCGCCTTAGAAAATGGTATGGACTGTGACAATTGGTATCAGTGTCGGCTCTGGTACTAGCGATGTGCCATTAAGAACAGCGTGCTTTCTATAAAATTGAGGGGATATC
This sequence comes from Corchorus capsularis, assembly GCA_001974805.1. Lineage (NCBI taxonomy): Eukaryota > Viridiplantae > Streptophyta > Magnoliopsida > Malvales > Malvaceae > Corchorus > Corchorus capsularis. The sequence goes on along the minus strand of AWWV01012246.1, from coordinate 100,640 downwards.
ACAGTCTATCCTTTATGAGAATGAGTCATGAATCCCACATCGGTTGTGTACTTGAGTTGGTTTACACCACTTGAACTTATTAGTCGTCTTTTACGAACAAAACCGTGAGGCTATTCGGCCGAAATTCATTGGGTTAAAGCGGATAATATCTTATAAATTCGTGTGGACCGTGACATTTATATGCTTCAATTTTCTTAATTTTCATTGCTATTTCGTGGCAAATTCTTGTTGAATTTTGATGTCAATCCTGCTGCAAATTATTTAGCCATGAACTGTAACGAAAATTCGGCCTATGAGTTTTAGTTCTAGCCAAATTGAATGTTTGTAGTTTAGTGCAACTTTAATTCATGCAGAATTTTATTAGAATCATAATGACGTTGGGATTTTATCCTAATCATTCCACGTGTGTAGTTTTCCACAATGTCACAAACTCTTACATTTGATGTTAATCATAATGCAACATGCATTTTGAAACCTAATACTTATAATTAATGTTCGGCTAAATTAACAAATTTGGCCAAAAGTTCTATTTTGCATGCAATTATATAAAGTTTCCATGAAATCTTAATTTTTTTGCCGAAAAAAATGAAATATAAATTTTGATGAAAGGTGGTTGTTTCATGCAGCCACGTTTTGCCTTGAATTTTTAACACGCCTTGAATTTTTATTTGTTGTTTTTAGCAAATGTTGGGGCAATGGTGCACGGTGGTGCATATAAAATGGCATTGGATGTTATTAAAAATATTCTCAAAAGTCTCCAAAGCTGCTACAGAGCGTCCCAACGACTCTTTTTCGTTTTGCTTTACTAGTTACCTCCGAAGGAAATAAATCATTTTTTCTCTCTTCACTAAAACACTAGATTTCCATTCCAAGGGGAAAAAAGTAATTGATCTAAGTGGATTAACAAACCTCCCACTTGGCCAACACAATCCGATAAATGACGTAGCTGGGTTGATCGTGTTGTCATGCATCGCAAACGACAACTGCATGACTAGGACCTCCTTGCCTTTGTCTTGCTTTCCAAAGACGATCATCCATATGATGGTGTGCTACTAGCAGCATTGTCCTTGTTCTGTAATAAGTGTTGGAATTATTTTCACTTACCCTACGATCTTATGTCTATTTTCTTACTAGATATCGCGGTCATTGCTGGTCTTTCTTCGACGATGACGAGATTTCTAGTGTAATGTCGACGATGACTTTGTTTTTTCTATTTTTGTAATTAATGGTGGGAGGCGTTCTTTTGCCAAGGTCATGGCCGAACATTCCAAAACAATCTATGAGCCGTTAGAACAATATGAACTGACTACTTTTATGCTTTGCCTGATATGCAAGTTTATGGTATGCTCTCCATCAAGAGGTTGCACTACTGAATACATTCGACTGGCCAAAATCTTGGCGTCTGGGAAACGCTTGTCCCTTGGACAATTCCTTCTTGGAGTTCTCTATCAAAACATATTTGATATCTCCACAGAACGATGTAATTCATGGTCCTCTCCGGATTCTTCAATCCTAGGCCTGGCTGTATTTTCCAAGCTTGTCACCAAAGCGTCCTCCAGCTCCTACTGACACTATGTTATGGGCATCTATATCTTGGTCTCAAGCCCATGAACACTGATTTATCTACTACTTTCTGTTACTTCTGAAATCTTAAAAATCTAGACTTCATCTATAGGAATCCCTATTTTGGGCCGACATGCTTCAAAGATTTTCTTTCGGATAATTGCTCTGAACAAGTAAAACAGGCATGAAACAATTTTTGCCTCTCTATAGACATACAGTTCGGCCTTGAAATTAATAGAGTGGTCAACCTTGGTTTCGAAATATACTGTCCTGCAATGTTTAGCCGCCAATTGGATTATGTCCAACGAATTCCAATACCACCTCTATTTTCAGGAAATAGATGCTGCCTTGACCGAAGATGGACTGTTGAAAAACACATACTTTACTGAGCTCATGAGTTAACGCGTATTCGTCGTCAAAATGCCAAGTTCCAACTTCCTCCATTCGAATTCGAAGCTAATTGCTCTGAACAAGTAAAACAGGCATGGAACAATTTTTGCCTCTCTATAGACATACAATTCGACCTTGAAATTAACAGAGTGGTCAAGCTTGGCTTTGAAATAAACTGTCCTGCAATGTTTAGCCGCCAATTGGGTTATCTCCAAAGAATTCCTATACCACCTCTATTTCAAGAAATAGATGTTGCCATGACCGAAGATGGACTGTTGAAAAGCGCATACTTGATCAAGCTCATGAGTTGTCGCGCACTCGTCGTCAAAATGCCAAGTTCCAACTTCTTGCATTGGAATTCGAAGCAAAACCAGATTTCAACATTTGGTTGATGGATATATGGAACAAAGTAGGTGGTGAAACCAATATTGAAGTTGCTACTAGGTTGAATTTTCCTCCAGGTAACTGATAGACAATTATTTTTCTTAGTTATCTATGCTTAATTTGTATATTTTAGTGCCTATCTTGTTTCATTTCTACTTAATTGCTTTGTTTTTGTCTTATAGGTACTTTTGATGATGTTAATGATGAAATAGAACAATTCAAGTGATTTCGTGAAGTTTTTGGAGAAGCTATTTGAATCTCGGGACTTGAATACAGAGTGGACAACATCCTAGATGTGATGGAATTGCAGTACAAGCAAAGAAGCAAATGATGAAGTTCATGATGCTTTCCATGAGTGGGAAGGTACCCATGCCGAGCCTAGCAAGCTCTTGGATGCAAATAAACCTTTTGAGGTTTCCCGTGAACGAGGAGGTATCCTTGCCGCGCACAGGGAGGTTCCTGACAGATCCCGATTTTTAGCAGAAGAATACTATTGGCCTTTTCTCCATATTTTTACTTGAATTATTTATCACCACTATTGGGCTTAGATGAGTCAAAAGCGAACTAGCCCTAGTCCTATTAACACTTAAATTAATTTAATTTTGTAATTTTCCTAAGTTAGCTAGGATTAGAGAAACCCTATATAAAGGGGACTTTAGATGAAAAACGTACCCTTTTTCTTTAAGGTTGCAAAAGATGATAAGAGACATGGTTCAGAAAGGAAGAAGTATACTCCCTCTAGTTAAAGGATGCACAAAGTGTGCCATCAATATAGCTTGGTTTAGTGAAAAGAAGTACCAACGCGTGCCATCAAGCTATATTTGCTTACATGAATAAGAGCAAAACGAAAATCTCTAATAATGGACAATGAAAATGGAGGAAGTGAAAAAGAAAAGAAAATGCAAGAAAGCAATGGAACCATTGATGAGCTACTTAAAGTTAAAACCACCCATTCCACCCTTTCTTAGCCTTTTCTTGTTCTTAAAAGACTTGTTTTCACCCATGAGTCTAAATTCCCCTTATCTTTGGTGGTGACTTTGACTCATAGATAGGATGGAAGTACAAGTGTGGTATGGGTGATGATTCATTTACTTATGAGGACTTGAATGATTCAAACTTGATATTTCTAGGTTGGGATTTAAAGGTGCTTAAGATTAATTGGGGATTGTTCATGCCTATTAAATGATTTAGAGATGAACTTGTTGGGAGCTTTGGGCGCATTGTTCTTGCAATTCATTTACGTAAATCTTTTTCAAGGCATTTTAAAAACCTCTCCAAATATATATATATATATATATATATCCCAAAATGCTTATGGATATCGATCTAGTTAAGTAAAACCTTTAGAGACTGTAACTCCTTCTTTGATGTCTTCAATTAAATGTTGAAAGGCTTGTGGCATATGCTAAATGCCATCGTACAGTTACGAAAGTAGCTTGCATGTTTTTATTTTAGCATATAGGATTGCATTTAGATTTAGTTAGAACTTTTATTCTTTTTTTAGATAATCTAGGATTGTTATATATCAAGGGTCAACCATACTATCCTTGTTTACTTGATGACGAGCAAAAGGTATGTGCGTGGGTATCTGATGAGTCTAAATTAGTACATGTATTTTGTGTCTATTATGAGGGTTATATCAATTTTTAAATCGGAATGTTGAACTTATTTTTAACAAGTGTCAATCATCCAAGTATAGGGGTGGAGCCATGTTATAACTGGAGCGGGCCATGGCCCCCCAAGAATTTTCAAAAATTAGTTCTAATATATAGTGTTATAAGAATTTTTAGGTTAATATATCTCCAAGATTAAGTAATGACCCCCTCAAGATCATTAATGCCCCCTGTTAGGATTTTGACCCAATTCCTAATTAGATTTGAATTAGGATTTTTCTAGAGACTTTTTGATATGTGGACAATAATCCTAATAGGAAAAGGATTCTTGGAGTCCAAGTTTGTGTTAGTATAAATAAGCACTTTCTGTTTAGTTTCTTGGGTGTGTGAGAGAATATTGTGTGTGGGATTGTGAGAGAGAGAAAAAGCTGAGATAACTTTTTATGTTGTTGCGAGAGAATCACCCATGTTGGGTTGATTAGATTGAGAGTTTGTGATAAAACCTAATCTAGTGCTTATTTTCTATATGATTTTCCCTTATTTTGGTAGTCATAAGTATTATGTTTACCCTCATATTTCTCATATTTATGTTTTTAGGCCCATTTGGAGCTATTATTTAAGAAGATGAAGATTTGGAGTAATTTTGGATCAATTTGGAGAAACTACTAATTTTAGCCCATTTTGGCCCAGTAGGCCCGTTTGAGCCCATGAAGCCCGGAAGGAAACCCGAATCATTAGAGAACCAAATCTGATTTCTCTAGGCCCAATTCAAATGTTTTATAGCCCAAATGAGAGTTTCAAGCCCAACCAGTAATTATGATGCAGTAAGTAATTGATGATTGGAGAAATTCCAAATCCTAGTCAAAGGAGGATTCACAAGTGCAGTTTCGGTATAGATTTCATATCTTTTGATTCAGAGCTCAGAAAAATGCAAATTATATATCGTTGGAAAGAGGACTCCGAGTTCTACAACTTTCATGTTTTGCCCAAAATCCAGTTCTACCATTAAGAATGTCGAAAATGCCCCTGAAGTAATCTGTACAGTTTTGACAGCATTCTTAATCAACGTGGGAAAATACCTAAACCGACTTGGGGACACTTTGGACGTGATTTTCAGCTGTAATTGATGGTGTGGAACACTCCAATTGTCCAAGAAAGGATCCTAATTAATGAGGATGATCTACTTCAACCAATTAGAGCCCTTGCTTGGAGACAAAGTTGATGTAAACCCTAGTTAGAGTAGGATTAGGAAATTAGATGTCTATCTTACCCTTTGTACAGCCACATCCAAGGGCTGGTATTGATTTTCTAAAGGGTAGGATGTGTCCTAGGTTTGCCTATAAATACGTAGGATTATATCAGGATTTGTCATAACTGATCAGAAGTCAGAAAGTGCAGAATCCTAGGGAGGAATTTCCTCTGGATTGCCGCCCCTTGGGGGCTACCTTGCTCTTGTCGAAATTCTTCTTCTTGGTCTTGCAATCATGTCTCTCATGGTTGTTTCAACCATGACAACCATGAGTGAGTAAGTGTCTTGATACTTTTCTACTTTAAACCCCTTTGCTATGAATTAATCAATTTTATCCATGATGAGATCTTGTGCTTTAATTTTTTATCAATTGATTGATGAATTGATGATAATTCATTATGCATATCGACTTGTTCATGTATGTATAATTGGTGGATTTGATTTGATGAATTGATCCTTTTGATAAACAAGTTTTTATGATTAACCCTGGATTTGTTGTTTAGATTTTTATAATTTAACTTGTTAAGTTGCCAACCTTAATAGGTGGACTTGTGGTGATTATTGCTAGATTAGATTTGATGAATAGCTACTAATTGAATGTAATTGTTAGTAGGAAGATTTAATATATTCAATAAATAACTAGTAATTGAAGTATTAAATTAGGTTATGATTGATCTTAAGTTGTTATGAATAACTAGTAACCATAAGTTTATGCTTGGTGTATCTATTGTTCTTAATGCTTTATTGATTGCTTTAATTAGTGAATAACTAGTAGCTAATTTGGTAATTAATAAAAGGGCTATTGATGGGAATAACTACTACTGCTTTAGTCTATATCTTATAATGGATTAGGGAGAAGAAGAATAACTAGTACTCTAATTCCTGGTCAAGGACTTGTTTATGTTTTATGCTTTAATTACTTTGTTGATTTATGATCCATGATATCTTTGATTGTTTTCATACTTAGGTGGGGATAAGTGGAAAAGTATTACTAATTTTATTATTGCTTTCTTAGTTAACTTAGGTAGTGTTTGGAAAACTACAATTTGGATTTGAATTTGGATTTCAAAATTTTCATTTCAAATGCATGATTTTGAAATTTAAGAATTTGAAATTTCTTGTTTGGGAATTAGTAATTTGAAATTTTATAATTTCAAATTCATTGTTTGGATGACTAATATTTTGTGTTGGATTTGGAATTGGAATTTAACAAAAAAACCTTTTTTTTCCAATATAAAAGTAAATAAAAAATAACAAAAAATATAATGACCTATTATAAAATATAAATAATGAATAGAAAAAAGAATTCCAAAATTTTCATTATCATTAATGAAGCTAATATTCAACAAAAAAAATATCAAACAAGGAGATACCAACTCCTAAAATCGCAAATTCATATTTGTCCAATCTATGAAAATCTGTCATACAAGGTTCTCTAGATTTGTTCTACCCCTATCTTCAAACAAGAAGATTTGTCTCATCTAGTCAACAAAGTTTAACATGTCTTTAAATATTGTAATCTAACTTGGCTAGCTCAATCAAGGCTGTTCTTCATATCATCCTTTAATTAGACATCTATGAATGTCCTTGACTCCTTTGACTCAACTCTGGAAAGCTAAGTTCCACTTAGCTTCAAATTTTACCAAGCTATTGATCACCTCATTCGGTATGTCGTGGAAGTAAACCTGCAGAAAAACGAACTAATGTTTCAAGCTATGAAGTCTAGAGAGAGTGTAGAGTATCCAGATTCTTGAAACTAATTGCTTGTGTGTTAAAACTAAACTTGAAACTAATTTTATTACCTAGATAATTGAACTAAACAATCAAATGGTGACAAGAAAGGTAAAAATAGTGTTGGTATATATAATAATTGACATGGAAATATGGAAGCATTTTTTTTCTTCAAAAGATCACTTTCAAATTAATGGAAGTAATAAAAGTACCTTAAAAAGGACCAAAAGTACCAGCAAAAGATAGAAAAACATAGTATTCATGGCTTATAGATACACATTAAAAAAGGCACTAAGATCATACAAGTTTTAACTCAAAGAAAAGACATCTAAAAGAAATTCAAACTGATCATATTCAAGCATTCTGGCCAAAAAGAAAAATCATATTCAAGCATGGAATTGCCAAAACTGTTTGGATAAAGAAAACTATAATAAACCCCTAAAACAGTTGACCCAACCAAGTTCATTAACCCAAAGAAAAAAATTTGAACAAATGATGAAAAGATAAGATGTTGGGAAAGCCAAAATACCTGGGGTCAGTTTGTCAACAATTGTAAGGGACAGGAAACCTGGATTGGTGGACTCTAGCTGCCCAACATCTGTGTCGAAATAAGCTACTTTATGGTACCTAATAACAACATGTAGACCATATCATGATAATGAAGTTACTGATTCTCATGGAAACAAACTATGCAGTATAGCTATTTTAAGTTTAAGTTAATTATGACAAGGCTATAGACCCCTAGATTGGAAAATTCTATGGTCTATACTTGGACTATCGTCCCAATCCCAATGGAACCTATATCTATATGAATTTTTCTATTTCCTGGAACTTGAAATTGTAAGAACCAAACTTATTTTAAAGAACTTGGACTATTCTCATGTGTGCATGAAGCATTTAAAATAGGTTGACATTGCAACTAATTTTTAAGTAGTTGGAGAATTAGTTTTTATGCAAAGAGAAGAGATTAAAGAAAGAATTAAGCATGTTATACTTACACCTGATGATCTATAGACAATCAAATAAGGGGAAGGGAAGAATCGAAGAACCACAAGAAGAATAATAAAATGCATTTTAATGCTTCATAAGCTTCAACAATTGGATATTGAGCATCAAAACTGTCACCATTTTTATTTCATACAGTTCACAAGGGCAATGAACAATAAGAACAATTTGCTGGATATTATAGACATGCCACAAAGAAACTAGTGGCAAACAAGACTCTAAAAATAGCAAATAGTGAAGAAATTAGTCAAACAGAAGCTTTGCCAATCCCCCACTTTCTTAAGTTGCTTAATCTCTTCCACACCACCAACATGCTTTCCTCTGATGAACACTTGAGGCAAACTAATTGCTTTTTCACCAATGAGCTTTGCAACTTGTTCTATACATGGAATCCATTGAGATATTGCTCTCATCTACCGCTACCCGGAATCCTCTAATTATCATTCTAACAGAACAACAATTCTCTTAAGACTTCCTTATTCCTCTCAAACTTGTAAAATACAATACAATTCTGTTTTCAATATTGTTTGGTACGCTAAACCAACTATCAGACAATGAAGAATATGAAGGACTAGAACCCACAAACATTTGTACTTCTAGACTCATTATTACTTCCTCCTAACTGCCTGGAAGACAAGGCTCATAACCTGACACCACAGTAGTTTAATTTTACTCAAACAACAAATCTTAAGCCCTTAACTCAACACTTGTTAAAGGAACCAAAATATGAATAAGAATAAAAAAGCAAGGCAAACTATATAGGGCCATAGGAATCCAGAATACAGTAGCTAAAGTTGAACAATGAGATTCAAGTCTTACCAGAGCTGCAATCTAATGCAGGTACATTGTTTTTTATAGGCAATCCATACCGATGGAAGCCTGATTAATAAATTAGATACACAAATTAGCCCAAAAAAAAAAGATAGCAGCAATTATAGAATCAATGTATCCAATCGCATTTGAATTTTTTCTCGGGAAACAAGCAGAAAAGAGAGAGGCAGAAGAAGAAAAAAAAAAACCTTAGCTCGACAAACAGAGGAGGATTTGAAGTTAAAGAGGAGACAAATGAGGGAGTTTGACGAGTGGAATTACATAGCCAAAGGTTTCAAACTGGAGAACCACCATGGAATCGACGCAAGGAAGAGGAGAGAAGCGAGAGTTTTCATTTTTCAATCGTGTTTTTTTTTTCCTTTTTAGGGATTGAATCGCGTTTTTGACTTAAAAGAAAGAGAGCTGGATTTGATAAATTACAGCTTTTCAAAAGAATTTGAAATCTTTAAATTTTGGCCTACTAAATTTGGGCTAGATTTGCTAAATTCAAATCCAAGTTTTTAACTGGGCTTTCCAAACAAGAAATTTGGATTTGCAAATCCAAATCCAAATTTTTTTGCCCAAATCAAGGTTCCCAAGCGGAAAATTAGATTTCTGTTTAGTTATTTGTTTTCATATAATTTGGTGCCTTTGTGTTTGTTTTCTTGAGTTGTTTTGATTATTTAACAACCTCGTGTCTTCTCTGTGGGATCAATCCTGACTTACCCTAGCTACTGTAGTTGGAGTTTGTTAGGTTTTATTTTATGATTGTTTGACGACAGCGATCAGTTTGCTAGAGAGATTTTTATGATTGTTGATTGTAATTGATTGATTTGATAGTGGAGATTTGTGGCATAGGTCCACAAGAAAATTTGCTTTGTTGTTTCCGCTTTTATTAATTGTTTGTTTAATTCCTTGGATATTCGAAGTTACAACAATTGGTATCAAGAGCTTGGTTGATTGAAGATGGCAGACACCAGCAGCGGATCAGCTTTGAAGTTTGAGATTGAGTCGTTCAATGGAACGAACAGCTTTTAGATGTGTAGGAGTACGATAATAGATGTGTTAGTACAACAAGGATTGGGAGATGCGTTTGAAACCGATAAGCCTGCAGCGGTGAATAAGAACAGGTGGAAAGATATTCAATGAAAAACAGTAAATACAAGTCGTTTGAATCTTGCTACTGAAATTCAATATGATGTGTCAGATATGAAAACCTCAAAGGAGTTGATGGATAAGTTGGAGTCGATTTATATGTCATAATCGATTACTAACATGTTGTGTTTGAAGAGAGAATTATTTGGGTTGAAGACGAAGGTAAGAACAAGTTTAAGAGCACACTTAAACGAGTTCAATAGATTGGTTACTCAACTAGAAAGTGTTGATGAAATCATGAAAGAGGTTGATAAAGCAGTTTTATTGATTAATTCTCTTACCGACAGGTACGATCCTGTGACTAGAGTTTTCATGGTTGGTAGGAAAACCTTGAGCTTGTAAGATGTGACTTCTGCAATTTTTGAGTATGATAGATTGAAAGAGACTAAAAGGAAAGATGAAGAGAATGGTGCTCTCACGGTGGAGCGTGGAAGAAATTATGGAAAAGATAAGACTGATGCAAGATCGAATAGTAGATCAATGAAAGAGGAAGATCAAGTTCGAGGCCAAGGGTAGATATGAGTAGAAAGGAGTGTTATTATTGTCATGAGATGGGGCACATAAAAGCCTACTGCAAGAAGTTAATGGAAGATTTGGGGGATTTCATGAAATCTAAAGAAAATAATAAGGGTGGTGTTAATGTTGCTGCTGCTGATACTGAAGAATATTCTGATGAAGATGTTGTTTTGATGGTGCAACAAGAAAAGAAAGACACTAGAGATATGTGGGTGTTTGATTCTGCTTGTTCTGAACATATTTGCACAAAGAAAGAATGATTTTCGAAACTTGAGAAGTGTGATAAGCCTGTTTATATGGCTAATAATAGTGAAGAAAAAATTGAAGGCATTGGGAGTGTGAAACTTCGTTTGCATGATGGAAGTGTCAAGATGCTTGGGAATGTGAGGTATGTTCCAAACTTTACAAGGAATTTGATTTCGCTTGGAAAGTTGGATAGTTTGGGTTATGGATATTCTTGCCGAGGTGGAGGCTTGAAGATCACCAAAGGTTCGATGATTGTGATGAAATGAGTGAAGAATTCGAAGAATTTGTATGAGTTGATTGGAAGCACAATTAAAGGAGATAGATCGGTATCTTCACATCAAATTGAGAAGAAGGATGTGAATTTGCCAACAAAGAAGAAAATTACTTTTGTGGATTTAGTTAAAAGGTGTTGCAATTAAGCTTTGATGAAGGAATTTGTGTCAAGGTGGAGATTGTTAGGATTTGGACCCAATTCCTAATTAGATTTGGATTAGGATATTTCTAGAGATTTTTTGATCGGTGGACAAGAATCCTAATAAGTAAGGGATTCTTGGAGTCCAAGTTTGTGTTAGTATAAATAAGCACTTTATGTTTAGTTTTTTGGGTGTGTGAGAGAAAATTGTGTGTGAGATTGTGAGAGAGAAAAAACTGTGATAGCTTTTTATGTTGTTGTGAGAGAATCACTCATGTTGGGTTAATTAAATTGAGAGTTTGCTAGAGAGGTTTTTATGATTATTGATTGTAATTGATTGATTTGATAGTGGAGATTTGTGACATAGGTCCATAGAAAAATTTGCTTTGTTGTTTTCGCTTTAATTATTTGTTTGTTTAATTCCTGAGATATCTGAAGTTACAACATCCCAAATATCATATAATGGTCTCCAAGATAATTGAAAACAAAAGATTTGCCCAAAAATAAGTTATCTATGAGATAAAATTTTGAAGAATATTTCAAAGCTACTGTTAAGTTATGGAGCTATATATATTAATTGATTCTTTTTTTTCAATTCTTCTCTCGTAATTTATCGAAGATCTACACCCAGAATCTGATGCGTTTATACTGTTATACATATATATACATGGTCCCCCAACATGAAAATCTTGGCTCCGCCGCTGTCCAAGTATGTATTGGATTTCATTGGATGTTAGTGGTATTGGATTGGAGTCGTACATAATATATTTGTCATACAAAAAACATACTAATAATATAATAATGCAAGCAATGAAACTTCAAAGACTGACTAATGGGTAATACAATAAGTCTCGTGGTCGTGGATATTAGAACATTAACAAAAATGATCACCTCCATGAATGAGCCATCATTATTCTTAGTATTATTCAAATAATTAGAAAAATAGAGCGATTCAAAACACTAGTCCAGATACATACAGGAAACTGCTTTCTTCTCCTTATCGTCCTTGCTGCTCTGTATATGCTTAGCTTTGTTTCGTTTTCCATCTTTGGATTCTTTGTTTTTCTTCTCCTCTTTGGTGATGTTTTCTTTGGATTTAAATACCCTTCTTAGGGTTTTAGGGGGTTTTAAGATTCATACATGAATGTATGGGATTTTTTTGTATTTATTATAGGGCACATCAACAACTTTTCAAATATCAGAATCCTGCTGGAAGTATAGGGGACTCAAAGTGATGGGTTTTCTAGTCTAGTACTAATAATTGATAACTGAAATTATGAAACAGTTGTCGTTTAGGGTTAGGATTTTTTTTTTTTATAAAAGTAGTAATACTTCATTCATTGATAGTCTGGATTACAAATGCATGGAGGAAGAACCCATACCAAATATAGTGAGCACCATTGACAAGTTCCAATTATGAGCTAAATTATTAACCGAACGATAATAATGATTAAAATAACAAATATCAAAAAGAGATGATAAGTGTTGAATTTCTTCAATGAGGCAAGCTCCACTCCAATTTGATCTTGAACACTTTTTAATTTCGCCAATTGCCATAAGAGAGTCACTATGCACTTCAAGGGTTTGTAGATTGCAGATTAATGCTAATTAGAGACCAAAGTGAATGGCTAGAATTTCAAAATGCAGTACACTTGAAGAATGTTGAACATGTTTGAAGCCTGATGCAATAATCTCTCCTTCTGATCCCCGCAAGACTACCCCTAGTTTTGCAGTACCAGTCGATGTAGAAAAGGAGGCATCAGTGTTTAGCCTTACTACATTTGGTGCTGAAGGAGACCATGGCGGTGCCAATGGAATCTGTCTTGATGAAGAACTATGTTGCGGAAATTGAGGTAATGAATAGGTAATCTTTTACAGCAAAACAGTTGGAAGAAAACACTTTGACTCAAAGATACATTTGTTGCGGTTGAACCATAGGACAGTTAAGACTAAGTCTAAGGAACCCAGCTGCTACGTGTAGCAAATTGAAGCCAAAAATCAATATCATGAGACCAATTTGCAATAGAAGGAAGTAACCAAAGACAAATTAAAGACCAGATTGTACTACTAAATAGACAAGAGAAGAAAATTTTGGATCCAAGAATCTTCAATCCCACCACAAACATTACATTGATCTTCTATATCCATACCCTTTCTGCGTAAATTACCTTTAGAAGGCAAAATATTTAAGAAAAGTCTCCAATTAAAAAACTTAACTTTTGGCATGACATTGGACTGCCATAATATATGCCATAAAGGGGATCGTTGTTGTTGAAGACGAAGCTCTTTTCCGTGCCACAAAATATCCCGACTTCACTGTCTAAACACCAACCGAAGAATCGTCCCACTCTAAGCAATCAGGCTGAGGAATCAATGGTAGTGGTTGACAAAAAATTCTGTGAGCATCATCATGCTCAAATAAATTAGTTAAGCTGGTAATGTTCCATCTCATCTCAGGTTTGTCAATGAGTTCAGAAACTCTCATCGCATGTTGGATAATTCCAGGTAAAGGTCGTGGTTGGAATGATGGTAAATTGATCCATTTATCCGACCAAACATCCACAAGTATTCCAGAATTTATCCTCCATCGTGATCCTTCTAAAATCACTTTACAGCCAGCAATGAGGCTTCTCCAAATGAAAGAAGGATTCCACCCCAAATTTGCTTCAAGAAAAGATGAGTTGCTGAAGTATTTAGCCTTAAGTACCTTGTAGCAAAGAGAGTTATCATTTTGAAGTAGTCTCCAACACTGTTTTGCAAGAAGAGTCAAGTTGAATGCCTCAAGATCACGGTAGCCAAGACCTCCATCAAGCTTAGAAAACACACATTGAGTCCCATTTTTTCCAGTGAGTTCTCCTTCTATCCGAACCATTACCCCAACCAAAAGTTCGCCATAATCATATTCAGTTCATGTAAAAAAGTCTGAGGAAACTTAAAAACACTCATTAAATATTGTGGAATTGATTGAGCAATAGATTGTATAAAAACCGATTTACCCGCAATTGAGAGCATTTTTCCTTTCCAGCTCCTTATACGAGTATTTAATCGATCTTTTATATGCTGCAAATCTCTCTTTTTTTATTTTTCAAACATAATTGGGAGACCAAGGTATTTATCTCTAGCCATAATGCGTTGAACACCAAAGAACTCCATAATGTCAACCTTCATCTCCTCGGTAATATTACTACTAAACAGAATTGATGACTTCTCAATATTTATTTGCTGCCCTCAAGCCATCTCAAACATTTTCAACACATTCAAAATAGCAGTACAATCAGACAAAGAAGCACGAATGAAGAGTAAGCTATCATCAGTGAAAAACAAATGCGAGATTTTCGGAGCATGTCTAGCAATTGATACTCCTTCAATTTCACCATTATTTTCCACTTGTCTCAAAAGACTAATGGAACCTTCCATGCATAAAAGGAAGAGACAAGGAGAAAGAGGGTCTCCTTGTCGAATGCCCCTAGTCGGATAAATCCTTTCACTGTGATTACCATTTACACTAACTGTGTAGTTAACTGTATGCACACAGGTCATCACAAGGGCGATCCAACGTTCAGAAAAACCCATAGCTCTCATAACTTCTTCGAAAAACAGCCACTCAACTCTATCATAGGTTTTGCTCAGATCAAGTTTCAATGCTAAACTCTGTTTACTGCCTCCTCTAAAATTCGTCATATGGTTAATAGTTTCAAAAGCCAAAATGGAATTATCATAAATCTGACGGTCAGGGACAAACGCACTTTGAGTTGCACTTATAATCTGAGGAAGTATGAGTTTTAACCTATTTGTAAGAGTCTTTGTATTGATTTTCATAACAACATTACAGAGACTAATAGGTCGAAACTCTTTAACACTTTTGGGATCTGCAACTTTCAGTATAAGCACCACTGTTCTTTGATTAAGATCCGGTAGTGTGAGACCTTCATTTAAGAACTTCAAAGCCATATCTGAGACATCGTTACCCACTATACTCCAATAATTCTGATAAAAGCAAGGGTTGAGGCCATTTGGACCAGGAGATTTACTGGGGTTCATTTGGAAAGCAGACAATCGAATCTCATCTTCAGTAAAATCCTTATCAAGAATATCTCTCATTTCAGAAGAGACTCTTTGATCAATAAGACTAGTAACAACCTGAATATTATCAAGAGTAGGATTATTCGAAGAGAAGATTGAATTATAATAATCCAAAATTACCCGAGTAATGTTGGTTTGATTAATGAATTGTTGCCCTGTATTATCTGTGATGCTCGAAATAAAGCTTCTGCGTTTTCTTTAGGAAGCCACTGTATGGAAATACTTAGTATTGCGATCTCCACCCTTCAACAACCGGCTCTTCGATCTCTGACTCCATAGTCTCTTCTTGTTTATACAGCAAATTAAGTTCTTTTTTACATTGCTGTAATGAGGAACAATCACCACCTACTTGTCCCCTTATGTAATTGGCATCAAACTCTTTTTTCTTACAGTTAATCTGTGATCAAACATTACCAAAGACATTACGATCCCACTCTTAAAGTACTTTGCTGCAAGAAGCAATTCTCTCTTTAACACAAGGAGATTCTGATTCTGACCAGCCCTTAGCAACAATTTCTTCAAAACCATCATACTGAACCCACATATTTTCAAATCGAAACTGCTTTTTGCCTTCTAATTGGTGATCCTGTTGATTAGTCACATGTAATAACAGTGGAAAGTGATCTAAAACAGATGTCAAAAGATGTTCTTCAACTGAGAAATTAAATCGCTGTATCCAATCCTGTGTGGCAAGACATCTATCTAATCTTTCAAATACATGTTCTCCATTAATAACTCTGTTCCAAGTCATCATTGGACCTTTCACCAGAACTAGTTGAAATCCACAATCATCAATGGCGTCATTGAAAGCCTCCATTTGATTGTGAGGCCTTAATGCTCCCCCCAATTTATAAGAAAGACTAGTGATTTCATTAAAATCACCACCACACAACCAAGGTAATTGTGAATGGGATTTTAAAGATGAAAGGAGACGCCATGAATGTCTTCTGTTATTCACAATAGGTTCACCTTAAAAACCTGTGAATCGCCATGGATCCTGGTTTTGAATATTCACCTCCACATCAACATGATTACTAGAAAAAAAAAATTAATATTAGTATTAGAGGACCAAAGAAGAGCCAATCCGCCTGACCGCCCAACGCAGTTAACACTGAAGCAGTGATCAAAACCCAGCTTTGCCTTAATCAATTCCATCTCACCTGATTTCCTCTGTCTCTAATAGAAATACTATATAAGGACTATGTTTCCTGACCAAGTCGGCTAGTATGTGAACTGAGCGGGGTGTCCCAAGTCCCCGACAGTTCCAAATTATGATATTCATTGTGCTTGGCGAGGAGGGTTAGTCAACCCTTTCCTCGCCATATCAAAATTTGTTTTGTCTTCTTCATCAGCAACTGCCACATCTCGAAAGCATTTGGATGTTGAAGAGGAAGGTACATCTTCAAAGATATCCTTGCTCGTGATTCTCTTGTAACTAGAAGTGGTATAAGGTTTGGATCCCGACTTTATAGGCTTAGATTGACAACGAGCATACCATTTCCACTAGGAGTTTTTCTTGCTTTCAGAGAGGTTGTGGTTGGGGAGAGATCTAAAAGCAAAGCATTAACAGGAATAATTGAGGATCCTCGTTTCTGATTTCCAATCATCTGGCCTTCTGAATTGCATCGATGACTAGTCACAGAAATAGAAGGAGCATCAAAAGAAGCCGAATTTGAAAACTGATATTCAGCCCTCAACCATGGTCCATATTCCCTGACATTCTTCCCACAAGATCTTTTTAAATTAAACGCCTTATCACATTTTGATTCATTGTGCGTAAGACGTCCACACACATAACAAAAATCTGGGAGGCACACATAACGGAAAGGAATCACTATAATCCAAGCCACAGGCAAATTGACTCTAGTTCCTCTCTTCAAAGGCCTGGTTACATTCAAGTTAATTCTGTCTCGTAAACATTTCCCCCATGCTATTTTATCACCACATAAATCAACTTCTTCAACAATGCCCACTTCTTTTCCAATAGTATAACCAGTTCTTTCATTGATAAATGCTAATGGCAAACCATGGAATTTAACCGAAAAGGAGCACCAATCGAGATCAATCGATTCTAGTTTGGAGAATTCATCAAACTCATTCAGGACAATTAATGCTCTATGAAAATGCAATGGTTGCTAAAGAAAAGTTCTGTCTTTCTCACCAACTTTCTGAAATTGGAACAAGTATAACTTGTCTCCCAATTCACGGATCTGTAATCCACCAAGCAGTTTCCATATTTTGTATAGCACCGATCTGAGGATGTCTGCATTAACAGGTTTACAGGTCAAGATCTTTCCGATTAGACAGCGATTGCCTACTCCCAATGTCTCAGACACCGAACCCTAGTTAAGTTCGGTAATATTGTCTTCCTCATCTTGTAGGGATAAATTTGCCCATAGATTATCAAGATCATCAGCCATTTGAGAAAATCAAATAGAGTAAACTGAAATAAGAAATTGATTGAAGAGAAAATAGAAGAGAAACTTGTACAAAGACAAGACAAAAGCTCAAACAAAGGAGTTCTCATAACTGCCAAAAACCGCCTAAGAGCGATATTTAGGGTTAGGATTGTTTTGTTCGGTGAATAAGCCAAACACATCTTCTTTTTTGCACTGCAATTTACTTATGTGTTTATTGGCTGAAAAAATCCTCAAATTTGTATCAAAATAACAATATGACCCCTAGATTACAAATTTTGTAGATTAAACTTTCAAATTTTCAATTTCTTGACAAAATAGCCTTAATTGCACGAAAGTAGTCACGGTTCCATTTAAGACCATCCAATTCACCAAATTTGTTGAAAAACATGTCACCCATAAAGAAATTAGACTTGAATTGAGGAATCTATAGTTTGTCCCTAAACTATGAATTGGGCCGGTTTAAATGAGCACATTAGTTACCAAAAAAAATGAGAACATTTTAAATTCATGAACCACATGGAACGATTTTTTTTTTTTTGAGATTAGAAACAAAAATATTAATAGCTGCCTTTTTTTTCTAAAAGAATTTTCCTCCAACTTCAAATCACGACAACTTATTCCTTAAATTTTAAAATTCATTGATGTATAATTTGAAAGCTCATGTGACAAATTGTCTCTGTTGGGTTTTTTGAAGGGTTAACAATGGTTGAAATGATGATCAAATAAACCTAGAAATGCTATGAACTTTTGTTAACGGAAGAAGGGAAAAAATTGATGAGAAAGGATGAGATGTGATCCCACTTGAGGGGATGATTTTTTTCATCAAGCTCAAGGCTGTATTTATACATGAGTTGCAACTGCACTTGTCCAATAGAGAACATAGTTGCTACTAGACTAGAACAGCTATTACATAATAGGTTTTAACATGATTAAGCAAAAGACTTTGATTGGCTACAAAAGAGGTAAGCTAACAGCACAAATCTTCAGCTACTTGCCGATTTCCTCATCATGAAGTTCTTCAAATTGGTTGGTTCAAAATTGCAGCAGCTTCATAAGCTTGCTGCTGCCAAAGCTTTGCTGAACAGACTGCTTACAAGAACAGCTTTGTCAACCAACTTCTAACACTCCTCCTTGGTTACAAAGCTGTAAAACTTTAAAATGGTTAACAAAAAGTTGAAAGTTCTAAAATCGTTGATAAGGGTTGAAAATTTGAAAAGGCTTAACATGCTTAGACAACTGAAAACAAGGTTAAAAGATGTTGAATAACTCTTGGACAGATTGAAAAATGTTTTTTAGAAGAGAATGATTAAAAAGACACGAGAGGGATTCAACGAAGATGAATTCAGTGTTTGAACTTGAGGTTAAACTTGAAAACTATGTTTGAAAACTATGTTTTGTTGTAAAGGTTAAAAAAGGTTTTGAAATTTGGGTTTAAAATCAGAGTTTTTGTTTTCAAAGGGAAACATCTTGGTTTGGTTAAAAGTTGGGACAGATTCAAAAAAGTTGTTCTTCATGTTGCTGCTCATCTTCTTCAAACTGTGCTATCTTAGCTTGCTCCTCCTTTCCTTTCTCAGTTGAGATTTGATCCCAAATCTCCAAGGCCAGCATGTTGCTTCACATTTTGATACACCATAGGTGATAGTTTTCACCATTGAAAACAGGTGGAGGAAGATCACTAAGTCTCATGGGTTCATAATCCATTTTGATTAAAAGGATTTTCTAGGTTTGAAAATGGGTTTAACAGGATTCAAAATTCCAGGTTTTCTGTCAAGGTAAGGTTTCAAAAGTTTTCAAAAGTTTTGACAACAGGTCCCTTAAGAAGTTAGCTTTTTATACCAATTGTTGGGTTTTTGGAAGGGTTACCAATTGTTGGGTTTTTGGAAGGGTTAACTATGGTTGAAATGATGATCAAATAAACCCAGAAATGCTATGAACTTTTGTTAACAGAAGAAGGGAAAAAATTTATGAGAAAGGATGAGATGTGATCCCACTTGAGGGGATGATTTTTTTCATCAAGCTCAAGGCTGTATTTATACATGAGTTGCAACTGCACTTGTCCAATAGAGAGCAGAGGTGCTACTAGACTAGAACAGCTATTACATAATAGGCTTTAACATGATTAAGCAAAAAAGACTTTGATTGGTTACAAAAGAGGTAAGCTAACAGCACAAATCTTCAGCTCCTTGTCATTTCCTCATCATGAAGTTCTTCAAATTGGTTGGTTCAAAATTGCAGCAGCTTCATAAGCTTGCTGCTGTCAAAGCTTTGCTGAACCGGCTGCTTACAAGAACAGCTTTGTCAACCAACTTCTAACAGTCTCAATTATTGTTTAGGGGGTAAGCTATGATTAGCCCCATAGTTTAAGGTAAGTCAAAGATTAATTAACAACATCCTTAATGGCAACAAAGAAAAGATTAACACATGAATTCAAGCTGCGAAAAGAATTAACATAAATAAATGGCAACAATATTCAAGCTTTAAGAAAAACTGAAACAAAAATTTAGATCAAAAACATTGAACGAAAAAATCACCACTGTTCAGATTATGTTCAATAAACGTACGATAGCCGCAGCCCCAAGAACCATATTGGTATTTACGACTGTTTCAAGAGATATATAATCCCAGGCATAAAAAAGATAGAAAACAGCGACACATACAGCATTAATAATATTATTTACATATATAGCTGGGCTGGTTCTGTTGCCCATGACGGCCAAGCGACTTCTTTAGCGGCTAAAACTTTACCGACCATGGATAATCCACAGAGCACATTCTCGATCCTTTGACCTATAATTTTTCTGTCACTTTCTTCGTCGGCAAAAGGAGTAAAATAGTTGTAGTAGTAGTAACCAAAAATACGCCAATAAGAGTGTGAAATGTGGGTGACGAAGGCAATAAACACAAAGGCGACAATTTTTTTGTGTGAGCGTTCGTGATCCATGGTGACGAATCTCAGAGTTTAATTCGAGGTTGCACTCTTTTCTTTCTAGCCGAGATATTGAAGCTTTTTGGATGAGACAGAATTATGATTAGTGAGGTAATTAATTAATAAGTATATATATATATATAGTTCTATTTTCAAGCTTAATTAATGGAACAAATTAACTTTGATTTAGTCCATTTTGACTCATTCTAATTTTATCTGGTATATATATATTTATTCTCTCCTATGTTAGCTCACGCGAAATATATTTCCAAGATTACATTCTCAGGAAAATATTAAACATTACCAATAGATAAACAGAGTCTAAATTATTCAAATGCAAGACTCTGAAAAAAAAAAAAAAAAAAAAAAAAAAAAAAAAAACTCAAGAGTCTGAAACGATAATAAACTCTCATGGTGTTCCAAAAAAAATTGGAACCCTTTTCTTAAGAGTCATGCAATTTATTCATTTGGTTAATGGAATACAAAATATTGGTCCTCGTACTTATAATGGGCCTCTAAATTATATTATATATATTATATATAATTTTTGTGTGTTGAATTATTTGTAATTTTTGGACGAAAGTGGTCATGGCTCTGTCTAACAAGTAACACCCACATCACCTACATATCATGAAAGTTCTTAAAAGGGCCACATCACCCATAATGAAATTACACATGAATTTTCTGGCTGTGTAATGTACATAATTGAGTCACATTATCCCAAAATACAAATTGAAAATTTTAATCAATCCTTCAAAAAAAAATCGAGAAATTTATTCAAGAAGATTTGAAGTTGAGGAAACATATTATCTTTAGTTGGAGAGTAATTTTATCTATTAAGTCGTGTTTCATAAGGTTAAACAACATATATATATGTAAAGAGCTTTTCGATTAATAATATCTCAAGAAACATGATTGACACTTGAATTCAAATTATAAATATGGAAACATTCAAAACTTGGATATGAGAAATGAAAGACTAAAACTTGGTACATTAATTAATTCAAGAAGAAACAAAGTCATAGTTACAAATTAAGCTAAACTTTCTACGAAATCACAATCTAATTATATATCGTGTACTTCAGAGTATGTTTAATAAACGTAAGATAGAACAGGTCCCGATAACATGCGACGTCGTAAGAAATACTTCAATTCGTACAATCCCCCATGCATAAAGAAGACCGATCGCGGCTAATCCTAGACATTTGGCAATATTATTTGCTAGTTCCTCGCCTGGATGACTTCCCCGGCCAAAACCTTCATTAAGGCAAATCACTTTGCCCAATATGTTTAATCCGTAGAGGACTTTTCCGATCAGCTCAACTATGAATTTTCTGTCACTTTCTGTATCAGCAAACCAATGGCTGTAATATTCATCACCATATTCTTCCCAGTAAAAGGGCAAAAAGTGGGTGACGATGAAAATAATTACACAGGCAAAAACTCTTATATGCGACGACATGGTGACGAATTTCAGAGTTTGAGGTTTATAAATTTGTATGGTTTTCTTTTGATCTTTTCTTTCTAGTAGAAAGGAAGCCTTTGAATTGAAGGACACATAATTCTGGTTAGTGAGGTTATATATGGTTCTAATTTCATGCATAATTATTGGAACAAACTTTGATTTAGTCAATTTCTTGGTCTTGCACTCATTATTTAATTTTTGTCGTATCCCGGATCTCCTATGATATACTCTCTTATCCTTTTTACTATTTCTAAAGGATAAATCCATGTTTATCAACAAAAAAAATAAGGATTAAACTCTCTTTCCAAGATTAAATTTTCAAGAAATGTTACTAAAAAGATTTAAGATTTAATTAATTAAACATGGCTGGTGTTAAATATTATTGATAAACAGAGTCTAAATATACCAAAAAAAAAAACTTTCACGGTGCTGCTTCTATATATAATGAATTAAAGTTTGGACCCTCCTTATCCTGCAATTAATGTATGGAAAATTATACAGTATTAGATATTATTTCGACGCATTCGCGTTGGGTTTTTCGGTTTATGATTAAAATTAAGTAATTTAAATTCAAGTAAAATTTTATGTTATGTAGCAATTAAGTTAAATGGGAAGGAAATATTGTTAGAATTCTTTTTTCTTTTTTGAGAACTTTAGAATTTTAATGTCTATTCAAATAATTATTTACTGGAAAAATGAAATATATTTTTACTTTGAGTGTAAATTCAATGTTCTAACTATTATTTATAAATATTATTTGGAATTTTAAATATATAATAATATAATATAATATATATTAATTGGTTTTCTCTTAATCAATCAACTCTGGACAAATGTAGTAGGAGAAGAGTCAAATACTGACCATACAACAGTTTGGGGATAACTTTAATAGTAGTATACATATTGTTGTTAGAGTGTAATAGACTACACATGCAGCGTTTAGGGGTTGACATGTGTTCTTTATGAAATAGTTTTGAATTTTAAAAACAAAATTAATTAAGAAAATGAGTATATGTCAACGCTTAACTCCGCTTGTGGAATCCAATTAATTACACAAGATTAATTATAAGTCAACTTGAACCCGCTTGTGGAATCCAAAATTATTGATGTATTACATAAGTTTTCTTAATGACATGAAATGTTAAAGGCAAATTATACAATACACCGCCAGTAGATTTTAGAAGACTACACAAGCGGCTCCTAAAGGATGACATGTGTCCTTTAGGGACTAGATTGAAATATTTAAAACTTAATTAATTCAAAAAATGTACATGTGTAAACTCTACAACCCGCTTGTAGAGTCCAAAATTTACACCGTCGGCGTATCAAATAATCACCCATGTATAAAACGGAACAATTGGGCCTTCCTAAGAGTCACATTGTCTCGAAACTATAAATTCACAGGGTATTATTTCAGAAAATTTGCAATTCATGAGCTACATTATCTTTTTTGAGCAAATTTGGAGTAGATCTAAGATTGGTTCCTTTGCTTATGACTTTGCTATTAAAAGCAAGGATTTAGCTTTTGCTTCTAAAGATTGGAAAAGAAATGTTTTAGGTCATATTCCTACTAAAAATTCTATTCTAAAAAGGGAGCTAAAAGAATTACAAGATAATTTAACTCATTCTTCAGACTTTAATGTGGTTAATAACGAAAGATTAATAATGGATCAGATAAAAAATTTGGAAAAATTAAATAAACAATATTGGATCCAACGAGCTAAAGATAGATATATTACAGATAATGATGCAAGTACTTCTTACTTTCATGCCAAGGTTAAACGGAGAAGAAGAACTAATCGTATTCAGACCCTGAAACTTGACAATGAGTGGATTTCTGATCCAAAAATTATTAATACAACTTTCAAGGATTATTTTGATAATCTATTTTCCTCTTCTAATCCTCCTGATTTTAGTTTCTCAGATCTTAATATTCCAAAATTTCAGAAGAGGACAGAAATTCTTTGAACTTACCTATTTCGGATCATGAAATCAAACATGTAGTTTGGATAATGAATTCTAATAAAGCCTGTGGTCCTGATGGTTTAATGATGGTTTTTTCAAAACTTATTGGAACACAATAGGGGGTTCTGTGATTTCACTAGTTAAAAGTTTCTTCCACTCGAGTCATATTTTGAGGAAACTTAATGAAACTTTTATTATTCTTATTCCTAAAGTGCATAATCCTTCAGATGTCTCCCACTTTTGTCCTATTAGTTTATGTAACACAATTTATAAAATTATCACTTCCATAATAACTAATAGGCTTCGAAAGTTCATTTCAAAATTAATAACCCCTTACCAAGCTGCTTTTATTCCTAATAGGTCTATTGGGGACAATGTCATCCTAGCTAATGAGCTTGTTCATACTCTTTATAAGAAAAAGTCAAGTTTAACTCATTATATGGCACTTAAACTTGATTATGCTTAAGCATACGATAAATTGGAGTGGAAATTTATTGAACAGTGCTTTCAGGCCTATAATTTTCCTCAACATTGGATTAAGTGCATTATGAGTTGTATAATTACTAGTTCTTTTAGAGTTTTGGTAAACAATATTCTCAGTGATTATATTTACGCTAGTAGAGGTCTTAGACAGGGTGATCCTTTATCTCCTTTTATTTTTATCCTCTACGCTGATTTTCTAAATAAGTCCTTACTGAAATCTATTGAGGATAAAAAACTTTTTGCATTAAAAGCTTCCAGAAATGGTCCAATGATACCTAGTCTATGCTATGCAGATGATTGCTACATATTTTCTCGAATTGATACCTTGAGTCTAACTGCTCTGAATGATAGACTAAGGAAATTCTGCCTAGCTTCGGGCCAAACTATTAATTTCAATAAATGTTCAATTATTTTCTCTCAAAACACAACTTCAGATGTTAAACAGGATGTCTCATCTTTTTTTGGTATTCCTCTTTCATCTTATCAAGATAAATATCTAGGGCTACCTATGCATGCTGGTAGGCTTATCAACGTCTTGTTTAACGATCTCATTACTAGACTTAATGGCCTTATACATACTTAGTATAATTAGTTCCTATCATTTGTTGGTTGTCTGACCTTGATCAAAGCTTTTCTTTCTACTATTCCTATTTACATGATGTCTATTTTTATTTTTCCTAGGAAAGTAATTAAAAATATCAATTCTTTAATGAGGAAATTCCTTTGGAATAATTCTAGTAGTTTGAACAAAACTCCTCTAGTTAACTGGAAAACTTGTTCTCTACCTTTATATGCTGGAGGTCTAGGGATTCACTCATTAGAGGAATTTAATTTGGCTCTAGTCTCTAAAAATATCTGGAAAATTTTAAAATCACCAGATAGTTTACTTTCATCTGTTCTTAAATCGAATTACTTTCTTGATACTTCAATTTTAGAGGCTACTAGGAAACAAGGTTGTTCTTATCTTTGGTCAGGATTTTTAAAATGTTTACCTTTCATTAAAAATAATTTGTGTTGGAGGGTAGGAAATGGTTGTTCTATTAATTTTTTGAATGATAAATGGTTTCACCATTCTCCTATAAATCAACTAATCATCCATAGCATTCCTGAGAATCTTCTAAGTTTAAAATTAAGTGAAGTTATTGATAGGAATTTAGGTGTCTGGGTGTCGTAACGTGCAAATCGCGAGACTTGAGCGCTAAACGTATTTGAAAGGAGTCGCCACCAATCTTTTTTATCTAGGTGTGATTGGCCACCTAAATTTGATTAACCATTCTAATGTTTCCTTAATGTTGAATTAAGTTCATTAATAATGATTAACCATTAGTCTTCATCACCAAATTTAGGATTCGAGAGTTCGATTACGTGTAGGGAATGTATTAGCACCCCTACAACGCCTGTCAAAAAAACAGTACCATTTTAATTAAACATGAACCTTATAGCCTTAATTATTACTTTAAATCATTTAAATTCATGATTGTTTGATTTTTCCATTTAATTAAATTGTCTTCAATTTCCTCACATTTTGACAAAAATTTGAGACAATTATCCTCAAGAGTATTCTAGAAATTTTAATTTTCTTGAAGAGGCTCCGTCATCGGAATTTAAATTATTACCTTTATTTTGATATACTTTATTAACAATTCAATTGATTTTTATATACAGTATCCCACAAATTGGCAAGACTAATTAAACATCCATTTTAACTTATATCAATTCAATTAATTTTTGATTATTTCCATTTTTTACATATATAGTCTCCCACAAATTTGGCAAGACTTTGAAGAAAAAGATTCATTTACTAAATTAAAAACTATTTTGATTTAAATCTTTTTATTTAATGGTTTCTCACATATCGGCAAAACCTAGTATTTATTTATTTGTTTATTTATTATTTTTATAATTGAATTTTCCATAATCTTATTTAATGTTATTTATTTTATTTCCTTTTCTAATATCTTCTAAATCTTCCACACTTTGGCAAGATTTAGAAGATATTCTCTTAAAATTCAATCTTTATAATTTATTTATTTCTTAAAATATATCCTAAACCTTCCACAATTTGGCAAGATTTAGAAAATACTCTCTTTACAAATTTATTATTTTATTATTATTTTACATGAACCCTAATTATGCAAAATCCCCAAATTCCCCACAAGATTGGCAGAATTTGATGAATTTACCTAACCTAATCTAATGCATATGATTTTGCCGTTCACAGTTTATACTCATGCGGGCCAGGAGTAATTTTTGATGTTTTTGATGTTTTGATAAAAGAACAATTAAACAATTTTGATTTGTAGTTTTTGACTAGGAAAATGTATTATTTCAAACTAATGAAAGGGTGCAAGCGATGCATGCTGGCATATAAATTAAAATATGATATACATGTATATTAAACAAAATAAATAAAAAATAACATCAGAATAAATCATGGACTTCCTAGGGGATCAAATCAAACACCATGAAGCAATCACATAAATGATAAAAGGATCAAATTGAGTAACCATGTAAAGGAGGAATTTGAAAACGGAAATTTACCAAACTAAGAAATCAATCAAATTGATCTGCACGTGGTAGCCAAAATAGAAGATTTCAACTTTCTATTTAATGTTTTCCCTCATGCACCTAATCTCCATTCTATTTCCTTCTCATAATCGAAGCATCTCAATTGCTCCACCGCTGTAATTTTGGAATCAACCGACAGAAAGACCAAACATGTACAAGGGTCACGAAACTTCAAAGAAGCCGAATTAGGACCCAAAAATTCTTTATTCCAAGTTTCGGTTTTGGGGCTTTGATACCAAAATCTTGCGCGATATTAGAGAGTATTTTTACTGCTCTTGTGCGGCTATAGAGGATAGCAACTAATATTTTTCTAACATGTGTCTGTGTATCCCTCTATGTTTTTTTTTTTAGGGTTGGGAAAAAGGAGCCTTTATATAGGCCAATATTCTTTGGGAGCAAGTCATGTAGAAAACTACTAGGAAGTTTCCAACACAGACTTATTTAACATGTGCAGTAATTATTTGTTTGACCCACTTATTAACTAGCCCAACTAAATAATCACTAAAGTCCAAACCCAACCCAATAAATTGTAACCCAAACCTAATCAGGCCACATCACTAGGCTTAAACCAAAACTAATTAATTTAGACTTAGTCTAAACTAAATTTCGGTGTCTACACTGGGATCTTAGAATTGTTTGGGGTTTACTTCCTCCAATTTTAGTGGAACAGATCATAGCATATCCATTGGATCTAAGTAATTCTTCAGATACTCAAATATGGGGTTTAACCAAGTCTGGTGAGTTCTCAACTGCATCCTTATATCATAGGATTATGTCTAAGTCTGGGAAATTTAATTCACCTCTACTTCCTTGGAATTTGATCTGGAAACTTAGAACTATCCCTAAGGTTAAATTTTTCACCTGGCTTGTTGCTCATAATAGACTTCCCACTGCTGCATTGCTTCATGATAGACATATTTTGCAGGAAAACTTATGTTTTCATTGTCGCTCTCCAGAGGATTTCAATCATATCTTAAACTCGTGCCCCCTTGACTCAATCCTCAGATCCAAATTACCTTGCCTTTGGAACAATGATTCCCTTCATCTTACTCTTTTGTTAAAACAACTAAACACCAATGGCTGCTATTACCCTGTTAATAATGAATGGATTCATCAAAGTAGTTGGCTTACTATGCTTTTATGGCAAATCTGGAATGCCTGGAATAATGTCTTATTTAACCATGCCACAATTTCGATCAATGAGATTTTAAATAAGATGTTTTTCTACCTTAAACCTTTTTGCAAACCATTTCCTTTTAATGGGATGATTAACGATGATGTTCTTTTGATAACTTGGTTTCCTCCTCCTCTTGATTACATTAAGCTTAACTGTGATGGTGCCTCAAAAGGTAACCCAGGTCCTGTTGGGTGTGGTGGAGTTTTCCGTAACTCTTCTGGGTTTTCCTTTATGCCTATTCTATTTACTTGGGAGTTACTTCCAATACTATTGCTGAACTGCAGGCTATTAAATTCGGTCTTAAAATAGCAAGGGATCAGGGCTACTGCAGAATCATTATTGAGCCTGATTCCTTTACTGCAATTACAATTCTTTGCAGACAGCAGCAACATCGGCAGATCCCACACCTCTTGGCAATTCTGAAGAAGGAAATACTGGAACTGGCAGCAACACTTGAAGAGGTGAAGTTAGCTTTTATCTACCGTGAAGGGAATCAAGTGGCAGACTACTTTGCAAACCAGGCTGTCCATTCTAAGGCTTCTGCTATGTTTTCCTCAGTTTCGGATGGTTTTTTGTCCCTTCTAGCTTTTGATAACTCTAGTTTAATGTTATGTAGAAGTGTTTCATATCAAACTTATGCTTTCTGTAACTTGAACTAAGTCTTTAATATTACATCTTTTCGTTTTCTTGCAAAAAAAAAAAAACAAAACAAATCTTTCTGGTGCAAATCAATATTAACCATTCTTTCAATCAAGCCTTTTTTCAATAAGGTTCAACAACAGATAGAAAAAGCTCTTTCTCAATATAATATCACATATGCAATGAATTAAAGATTATTAATCTTTGGCTAATTCTCAAAAGTGGTCTCGCTCAAATAAGAATCTAACCTTCTAATTTAGTCAATTAAATTCCTAATGTTGTAAAATCGGTTCAAAGAGTCACTCGTGTCAATTGAAACGGGCACATATCATCCAAATGTTGTTGGTGTCATCACGTGGCATAAAAAAATTGATATTTTTGTATTTTTTATAACCAAATTATAAAAGGTTATGCCCTTATCAATTTAAGCATTCTTGCAAACGTTATGAACCAATTCGAGCAATTACCCATAATGGCATTCAGAAAAGAAAAAAAGAAAAAAGAAAAAATTTTAACAGTTTAACACTTGAATTGCAAACGAAGCTTGTTAAAACAGCTGACATGAAGGAGAAAGGAGCTGTGGATCACTGACCCTTATGACCTCAAGCAACAGGTATATTTCATTTTTTTTAATACAACTCTTAAGAGGTTTCAATTGTTGAGTAAACCCTTATAGGAAACCACATGCTATTTTGATTTTAGTCTGCATGATTAATATGAATATATCTTTAATTTGGAGTTTGGAACCTATTGCAAGTGACATGTTTTCTTCATCTTATTTATACCTCAATATACAATTGAGCGTAAATTGGTCATTGCAAATATTAGATCAAGATGAGTGGTCAGGATTTGATTAGAAATCCTGATGAAACTTAGTTTTTGCACCACCCTGATTCTGTCAGGATTAGGAGAAAATCTTGCAATTAATGAATAAAGGCCAAAATTAATAATTAAATTAATTAATAATAATTATTTTTGGAATAATTATCATTAATTACTCCCTATGAGCCACCCCTACCTATAGGGATGTGGTGCAGCAAGTCTCAAGGGTGCAGCTTCCTTAGATACAGCAACCTGATACCTCAGGCAGAGAGTAAGGAAGGGAGTTGTATGCTACCTGACCATGCAGGTGGGAGATATATCATGGAATAAAATAATCTAAGTCTTTCTCATACCCAGGGAAGGCCGCCCTATGACTATCATAGTCATAGGATGCAGTCTCCCCATCCCTTGCATTGAGGAGACAGAGAGTAAGAGAGTAACAGCAAGAGAAGCACTTACTGAACTAAGGGAGGAGTGAGATATTATCACTCACCACCCTCATACATGACCACCCTAGTATAGTGGTCAGGCCGCCCTAGCTAGTAGAACTCCCTTGAAAGGCAAACTTGCATTTTGTTCATTTAAGGATAAATAGGCAAGGTCAAACGCAATAGTACTACCTAGGGGGTGCGGCTCTAAGGAGGGGTTTTACCATGATGTTCCTTGATATACATAGGTCATCTAGGTGAAATTTCATCTCAAACAGACTTAGTATGAAAAACTTATGCTTTTCAGTTAAGGACAGTTTGAGGTGTCAAACCAACTTCTCTATGCTAGAGAGTTCGGTTTTACTTAGAATTTTTCCCATAGCTTTATGGAGATAATCTAAGTCTACTGGTGTAAAATCAGCTTCGTTGGACTTAGAATGAAAAGCTTATGCTAGTTTTTCATTTAAGGACACTGAGGGAGAGAAACCTAGTTCACCATCAAGGAGAGCTCGGTTTTACTTAGAATTTTTTCCATAGTCTCATATGGATATTCTAAGTCTCTTAGAAAAATTTCAGCTCATTCAGACTTAGAATGAAAAACTTATGTTAGTTTTTCATTTAAGGACAATTTGAGGTGAGAAGCTCGGTTTACTATGAAGGAAGGCTCAGATCAAGCCAAGATTTTAACCATAGTCTATGGCTGATATACGAACACTACTGGTGATGTTTAAGCTCAATCGAAGTTCGTTTGCAACTTTTACACTCTTTTCAGTTAAGGACAAAGTGGCTTTATCACCCCGGTATAGCCATAGTTCTCAATGGAAGGGTATTTTCGTCCTTGGAAGGCCTAAATATGGCTAGAGATGAGTAATTTCGTGGCCTAGGTGTTATACTCCATATACCCAAGGTCACCTCTCAGCCAATTTAGTAGTTTCAGCTCATTTGAGGCAACATGAACTACATCTGATACAGCAGATGCAGCCTATCACCTCATACTACCTAGGTACTATGGGAGGGAAGTCGCCTACATGCTATGAGGGACGCCTCACAGCCTTCTCCTCATCCTCCTATCACCTGCTGCAGCAACTAGAATGAGAAGGAAGCTTCACTGCAACTTCCTGGAAATTTCCTCCGACCAATCAGAAGAGTTCGCCTTCCTCAGCAAGTAAAACGCCTTCCTTAACAAGTAAAGCCCGCCAGTTTCAAGGCCCATGCCGACCCCTATATAAAGGAACCAGTTCCGAGCTTCAAAAATCAGATCTCATATCTCACCAACTTGCTCCGGCAAAAAACTAAACTTCGCGCTTATTTTCTCTCTGGCTCCGTGCCTTTTTACTCTTGTTCATCACGAGTTCTTACTCGTTCTTCAAAATTCTCTTGTTCAATCTCGTCTACTAATGTTAAAACACAAATCTCTTGTTTATTTTAGAAAAGACGGCAATCAAATTGTCCTTTTCCTCCCTGTTCTTGTTATCTCATTTTGGAAGTCAATCTAGTGGATCGATGATTTAAATGCTTCGGTGTGACTTTGATCCAGTCCCCACAAATCGCTCTGATCTTTATTTTTCAACCTAGTTATTCTCTTTGTCAATTTCAGCAAATTGACTGGCACGCCCTCATGCTGTCATTAAGTAGTTTTCGCAGAAACTCTTCCAAGAGATTTTTGGTGCAACACATCTATATATTTCATATTGCCATTCATATAAATCTCTTTAATTTGTTTTGATAGGAAAATGTGTTGGCTGAATCAAGGATGATGATCTCCGATTGTCGCAAGCGGATGAGAAGGAAGGCCCAGAATTCGAAGATGCTGGCAGCACCATAATAAGGGTTGAAAAGTTATTTCAAACAAAGGCTTTAACTTAAAGGTTAAAATCTCAATTAGGACCCTAAACTTTGCCAAAAGTGTCAAATAAGTTCCTACACTATGAAAAAGGTCAAATAGGTGTCTGAACTTTTCGATTTTCACCAATTCAGTCCAGAACGTTAGATTTGAAGCTGTGAAATGGAGAGCATTTTACATACTCTTTAAGGGTGCGTTGACTGTTTAGATGATGACATGTGGCTGGTTAATTTTGTCAACCATTGGATTAGAACTCTAGAAAAAGAAGTTATAAAATGAAAGGTTAATTTTTTATAAGTAAAACTAAAACACGTTTCACACTTCAAGAACTCATTTTCTTCTACCTTTAGAAATTTGTCAAAAAAAAACAAAGGATAAACCCCCAAAGAAAATGATGATTTCTTGAAATATCCTCAAATTTTACAGCAAATATTGTTACATGCTCGAAGTGAAAGATTGTATAACATGCTTGCAGTGGCGGATCTAGGAATGTTTTTAAGGGTCTTCTATACATACACAGAAAAAATTATCCGTAATGGCTTATGAACTATGACTCACAATGATGAATTAATTGATTAAGGATGGGCACACTTGGTCAAATTGGGTGGGCATCATCCAAAATTCAACATAAAATGAAAGAATTTTAGAAATCGAGGATGGGCCCGTGGCCACCTCATTTATGTATAGGTATGCCTCTCAGGGGTAGATATATAGGGGGGTAGGCAGGGGCCATCACCCCCCCTTCCCCAAAAAAAATCATGCAAACCCCAAATAGGGGTGGAGATTATTCTAATGTAGCCCCCCCTAAATTTTCTTTTTGGCATCTAGCCCCCCTAAAATTAAACGCCCCCCTAAATTTTACTTATTCTTTCCTTATTCATATACTTATAATTATGGGCCTTGTATGTTTTAAAAAAAAAGAAGAAGTTATGGCCCGTTTATTTGTGTATTTTTACAGGTTACATAGAATAGAAGTAACTTATTTTGGTCCAATTAAATTTAATAGGTAAAATTAAAAAAAATAATATCCAAATCTAATATTTAATGGCTTAATAGATATTTTGCCATTCAATTTGTAAGAAAGGGACAAATTAACCTTTGAACTTCTACATTGCCAATTACATTCCTAAACTTGCAAAAAAAAATGACAAATTAGTCATTTTGAATGGAAATTAGTTAAGTTTCGTTAACAATTGGACATAAATTGAACGAAATTCATAGGAGCCATATTAATTTTCGTCCAAAAAGGCTAATTTTCATTTAATTGTTAAAGGAATTTAACTAATTTCCATTTAAAAGGGCAAATTTATCCATCTTTTACAAGTTCAAACGTGTAATTGATAATTTTGAAATGAAATTGTCAATTTCTTACAAATTCAATGGTCAAAATGTCTATTAAGTCAATATTTACTAAGTTAAAAAAATTAGACTTTTATCCTATTACAAAGTAGAATCCTCATATTCAATATACTCTATCCCCCTTTAAGAATTTCCTGGCTCCGCCGTGCCGCCTCTGTCAAGTATTCTTATTTATTATGACGGGCTTCTCAACTCTCAATTAGAAATCAAAATAAAAAATTAAAAGCTTTTGGAAGCTATGCATCAAGATAAAGGACCTGGAGTTTATCAACAATCAATTTGCCAGGAACACATCAATTTTACTATGTGTTTTCAAAATTTCCAACTTCAAGTGGTTCTCTCACGAATATAAAACAAATTAGAAACAATGATGAATACAACATTAATAAGCCTCGGTGCAGAGTTCTTAATCTGCTAATTAAGAGCATTACAGGTTAGAAAGTTCAATAAAGGCCTCATTTTGTCACCTGGGTCCTGATAGAACACACGGCGATCTTGGGCTTGAAGGTATTATAACCACTTCTGCAGGAGCTTCCACCACTGTTGATGTCAGAAAACTATAATCAGAAATAGGGTCCATGGTCATTAGACCTTCCAAAACCTTCAATACCATGTATATTGAAGGCCTTTCATGATAATCACTTTGCAAGCACCAAATCGCAATCCTCATCATCTTCACAACTTCTTCTGCATTTATCTGAATGTCTTCAATACCATTATCCACCATGTCGAAAAGTTGATTTTGTTCTGCCTTTTCTTTCAGCTTAGGCAAAAGCAAATGGTCATCTTTATGAAGCCCAAACTCCAGATTTCTTCTCCCACAAACAACTTCCAATATAACAATACCAAAGCTATAAACATCAGCTTTTTCTGTTATTTTTCTGCTTAACCATTCAGGGGCCAAATATCCTCTTGTTCCTCTTATTTGAGTTATAACATGGCTTTGGCTCCTGTCAATAGGCCTTGCCAAACCAAAATCTGATAATTTGGCATTAAACCTTTCATCTAGAAGAATGTTTTCAGGCTTAACATCTAAATGAGCTATAATCATTTGACAATCCTCGTGAAGATATGCTAATCCTTTGGCAATATCAAGGATGATCTTCTTCCTTGTTTCCCATTTAAGTGTTTGAGAATATGGGTTTTTGTTGAAAATCCACTTATCCAAAGAACCATTGCTCATGTGCTCATAAACCAAAAGCCTATTTGAGTTTTCAATGCAGAAGCCTATCAATCTTACCAAGTTGACATGGTGTATGCTGCCTATTGTACTTCACCTCTGCTAAAAACTCTTTCTTACCTTGACCTAAACGATCCAAGCGCTTTACAGCAATCTTTGTACCATTACTCAAAGTCCCTTCAAACACCGACCCAAATCCTCCTCCCCCAATCCTTTTTTTGAAATGTTCTGTTGCAGACCTCAGATGTTCATAATTAAATCTTGTTGGCAAATAATTTGTTGCAAGAGTTAATGAATTCTCCCAGTCATCCTCTGTCTTCCTTCTTCCTTCTGTTTTAATCATTCTTTGCTTTCTTAGGATGTAAACACATCCCAAAACTAGAAGAAGTGTGAATATTAAAGCTACAAGTAGAGATACAATGTTTAATTTAATATCAGCAAAGGGTTTATCTTCTGGAAATGGTGCTGCAGGTGGAACTAATGTCGATCCCTGCACCAAGTTTCAAATAATTTCCTTTGAATTATACTGAAAAAATGGTGAAAATTGAAATGACAAGTGATGAGCAAAGAGGAATCTGATGAAAAACACAATACTCACCATCAGGCTGGTACTATAACCATTCTGATCATCGTAGAACTTAGACCAAAGCATAACACCTCCAAACTCTGCTCTGCTGCTGTTTATAACCGGAAGTATTTGAGAAGTCAAAACATTGGGCGGAATATACCCAGTTCCTGACGCTTCTGGTGCCGCCGGTAACCCCAAAAATAATTTCCCCTGTTTTAAGGCTGAAGTCCACTGATTCCATGACTTGACAAGGTTGGCGGTGTTGCCTGAAGTGTAATCGCATGGGGGATTGTTATAAAACTGAACCCAGACATAGTCGAACAGGAACAACCCTTTACCCAAAAAGACGTCGGGAAATTCACATTCCGGGGCAGCTGTTAGATACACCTTCCTTTCCTGGTTGCTGTAAGCCGATAGATAAGCAGCAAGATCACCCCAGTATTGATTTGTGCCAAACTCAATGACGAAATCAATACCATCCAACACAGCATCGCCTAGTGGACGGGAAGACCAAGTTGCAGTTCCACCCAAGAAATTGTTCCAGAGATATTCGGCTACGTTTTTGGTGTCTGCTTGAGAAACCGGAGAGTAGGCGCCTCCAATGGAGAGCATGACCTTGACTCCTAGTCTTTGGCAGCTTCTTATGTGATTGCTGATAAGGGTGCAGCCGTTGGAAGATGGATCACAACGACCGGCGAAGTTGATTTCAGGGGAGTTACCGTTACCGAATTTGATAAGAAAGGCTATGTTAACGTATTTATATCTTCGGACTTCGGGTGGCACAGGTTGAAGCCAGGGTTCCCTCGTCGCCGTTCTGGCCCCAGTAGATGCCGATATCAATGTCTCCACAAGCATTGGAAGTCTCTGTGAGCACTAAGAGCAGTGAAAGGAGAAAAAAGAGCATCGGTTTTGTCTGAGAATTTCTAGCCATTTTTTTTAAAACGAGGCAGCAACTTTCACAAGCTCGTTTCTGATTCTTGGCCGTCTATCACTTGTGCCCTTCTAATAAAGTAGTAATAAAAACTTGTCCGTAAAACATTAAGACAAAGCCAGGGGCGGATCTTTTCATGATGAGCTTGCTGCTGTCTCCAGATTTCTTAAAATCCCCTCCAATGGACAAAGCAAAAACATT
Organism: Corchorus capsularis; assembly: GCA_001974805.1. Classification (NCBI taxonomy): domain Eukaryota; kingdom Viridiplantae; phylum Streptophyta; class Magnoliopsida; order Malvales; family Malvaceae; genus Corchorus; species Corchorus capsularis. The sequence continues at coordinate 64,508 of AWWV01012246.1, read as the reverse complement.
TTTTTTCTTACTAATTTCCTAGACCAAAAGACTTGAACGCCAGGCCAGACTCGCGAGCTTCAGCTGCAGTGCTGCACATTCTCGCTCCCTCCACAGTTTGGTTTTTTAGGTTTCCTTCGAAACAAAGAAAAATTCCTTCTTACTTTCTTCTTCGCCTCTGCTTCGCTGGTACGTTAGTTCTCTCTCTCCATCTATCTCTTCTTTTTATATGTAATTGTGTTGTTTCCTGTCGATTCGCGTTCAATTAATTGCTGGGTGGCTGTAGATCTGAATTATTTTAATTGATTCCTTGTGCTTTTCGGGTGCAATCATTTAATCCGTTGGCAAGCATACCAGGAGTGATTAAGCATTAGGATATTTTACTTAATTTCTGGAATTGAATTCGAATCATTAGTCAGCTATATAAACATATTTTTGCGGTCTGTTCTTTGGGTTTTTATTGAGAATCCGAAACAATAGTGAGGCAAATTTTGAATTTGAATGTGTACGGTTAGGTAAGTCAATGTTGATTTAGATGGTGCACAAGTGCATTCACATGGTTAAGCATATTTTTTATAATGATGATATTGATGATTGAGAAATTGGGATTTTTTGGTTTTCTTTGGAGATTCATCTCGGGGGTTTAGTTGATTCCAATAGTTCTGTTAGCATGGGCATTTCTGGCAGTTGTTGGCTATGCCTCTGTTTGGTTGTTGTTTCTGCTACTAGAAGCTATACACAACAAGTGTGCTTGTAAACAGATTAAAAAAAATGGCTAATGCTTATACTGTTAAATAGTTGAAAATTTAAAAAATAGTATTGTTTATATAGCAAAATTCATGATTTTCACTTTAATATCGAGCAATTATAATTTATAATTGAACGTTGTAGCATCTGTTTAATGAATCGAATGATGGATCATTCTCTATGTCATTCATTTAATCTTATTACCCAAATATTTGGTATCTTGAAGGAAATTTAATTTTCATCGGGTGGTTTGTTTGTTTGATGTGGCATATATTATTATGGATTGTTTTCCATCTTTACGCTATTAGCTTTCCAAATAAAAGAATTGTGAATGCAAGAAAATTGATTCCTTATTGTCATAGTATCATAGAATTTTAAAAGTCGTAACATGACTCTTTTTCTTTTGGTTGCGCGTTACTTTGACTTCTTTGTTATCGAGATATAGCTGCTTAAATCTCTTTTTCCGGGCAAAATGTTCAATTTGGGGCTAAAGGTTTGCCGTGATGCTCGGTTTGGGGCCAAACGTTTCAATTGCAACAAAATGGGGCCAAACGTTTTCGGGGCTGCTCAATTCGGAGCTTTTTCTGACGGAAATGGGGCAGTGCACAACACGCACTGTTAAGGGAGAGTGAGAGTGACACGTGGCTAAAAGGATTGACATGTGGCTAAAAAATAAAATGACATGGATTTTTGAGAGAAAAAATAAAAAAAATCCTTTATAAATATAAATGGGCCGATTAGTAATTAAACAAACACAAAATTAGAAAAAAAAAACACAAATTCAAATCCAATTTCAGAATTAAACAAACACAAAATTAACAAAATATGGTTTACATTGAGAAGAAGATTGAGTTGCTCTTTGCTTGGTCCAATTTCAGAATTGCATAACAGAAAAAAAAATGCAGAAAAAATGGAGTTGCAGAAAAAAAAAACAGTTTACCCTTTAAAAAAATGCAAAAAAAAAAAAAGAAAACCCATTGAGTTACACACATATCTTGGTCCAATCATCCAAAATCAAAACTGAAATTGATTTTGCTAATCTTCAAGCCACTCGAGAAGAACACAGCTCATGCTCCAACATTTTCCATCCAAATTCAAGCCTCAATTGTCAAAAAATAAATAAATAAATAAATAAGTGAACTTTAGCCACCTCCCAATCCAACTTGCCGAGATCCTCAAAAAAGCAGTTGACTTTGCTAATCAATTACCTCATCAACTCCAAATGTCCTCACATTTATTTGAATTTTCTAATGGAAGATTCTCAGCTTTAGTTTTAATTAATACCCTGCAAAAAGGAAAGGACAAGAAAAGTTTTATAAAAGAACAAAGTACAAAGAGAATCCCATATTTTAAAAAGAGTAGTAGTTATTAATTTGAAGCTAGAGAAGGGAAAGATTGGTCACTGACATGAATATATTGAGAACGATTTGAATGCGAATTCGGATTTGAGAGAAAAACCAATCACTGATTCAGGAGACTTGGATTGATCACAATAAATGAAACCGAAAAAAGAAGTGAGAAAAATAAACTCAAGGAAGACGATGTTATCTCATCGTTAAGCTATCCAAAAAGACCAATTAGGGATCACAACAAGGTTTTTTCAGATCTTTAGCGCCCTTTTAATAGAGGAAAAGGCTCTTTTAATAAAGGAAACGATTTGGGTTGGGAATTTTTTTTTTTCAGAATTAGGGTTCATACTTTGGAATTTGGGGGTTTTGGTTTGAGACAACTTTATATAAAAAGGGTTCAATGTGACTGAGGAGGGTGGAAAGGCGCTGAACATAACAAAGCCGATGGAGGTCAGTGGTAAAAGTGGGGGACAGTGGAGAAGAAAATAAGAAAGATGGAGCGGTGCTGGTTTGGGTTGAGAAAGGAGAAGAAGAAAAAAAGGAAAAGGAAAAGAAAAGAAAAGAAGAAAAGAGAGGAAAAAAAAGAAAAATGAAAAAGAAAAAAAAAGCCACGTTGGAGTTATATGGAGGGGTTAATGGTGCGTGTTGTGCACTGTCCCATTTCCGTCAGAAAAAGCCCCGAATTGAGAAGGTCCGAAAACATTTGACCCTTTTTTGTTCGAATTGAAACATTTGGCCCCAAATCGAGCATCCCAACAAACGTTTGACCCAAAATTGAGCATTTTGCCCTTTTTCCGTGTGTTCCATCATCGATGGACTTGAGGGAAGTTTCAGTGGGGTCAATTCCACCATGTGGCTACGCCACTACTTTGTTTAACATTAGCTTGCAGAATGAACTTCAGCCAAATTTTAGCTTTTTATTTTAAAATAAAAACTTGTGCTTCAAAGATTGCTTCTTTAACAGGATTTTTTTAAAAAAATGGCGGGAAGAGCTCAAATTAAGACAAGCAACTCAGCAATGATTGCCATGATTGCTGATGAGGTAAATGGAAGGTTTTTTATTTTCTTAATTGTTTTTCCTTTTATTAGCAATAGCATAATTTTAATTATTTTTATTTTGATATGGTGCAGGATACTGTAACTGGATTTTTGATGGCCGGAGTTGGAAATGTGGATTTAAGGAGAAAAGCCAACTATCTGATCGTTGATTCGAGTATGGTTTCTCTTCAATTAGCTTTTCCTTACTCAATGTAATACAAATTGAGTATATATTTTGTTGATTTTCCTTAAATGTTTTTCTGATTCTTTGCAATGCTTATGGTGAACTCTAGACACTGACCTGGGTCAAGTAGGATTTAGTTACTTCACTGTTAAACATTTGTAACTAGATCATTAATCATTAAGCAAGAGATAACCTAGTAGTTAGTCTATAGTATATTCTATCAAGTTATCTTGATGGTGCTGCCGCACTGGCACTGCCACGTTTTTATGCTCTGAACTATGTCATAATTATTCATACTACTCTTTTCGCAACTTGCAGGGGGATGTTTCTGAATGCATTTATGAAATGATATAACACATTAGGTAGCTCTTAAGGTGAGGATGAGTGTTAACAAGTAGTCTGTATGTCAAAGACTTGCATTGTCATGCCAGTGTATGCTTAGAGGAAGGTATGGTTTTCTAAGTGAGAATGTTAGATGGTGGATGCTACCATGGTACCTTGTGAGGCAGTAAAACTAATCTTTTTCACTATTGTTGTTCAATATAACTAGCTCATTTCACAATAGACGCTTTTTTTTTTTTTTTGCTAATTATAGTTTTCATGTTTCTTCTCAGAAACAACAGTGAAGGCTGTTGAAGATGCATTTAAAGAGTTTACCACAAGGGAAGACATTGCAATATTTTGATCAGTCAATATGTAAGTGTTTCCTCATATATTGAGTTTTCTAATAATATCAAAGTGGACTATGCTCTCTTCTGTTAATTCTATCATCTCTCGATGGCTTGTTATGGAAGTATCACATTGTTCTGAAATCACCTGTTGCATGATTTATTTATGCTAATTCCTGTGCCATGTTTAAATTAACACGGCACAGCCAGTCACTCTTGATATTCCGGCAATTGAAGTTGTCTAGTTAGCCCTAGTCAAATGGTAATTGAGGAAGTTTGGTGAATGGTAATTGTAGTTGGGAAAGGAAGTTTGGCAGTAGCTTCTCAAGGAAAGAGTTGTGTTGATCATATATGTAATTGAGGTACGACGAACGTCGTCCTCTCCACACGCCGCAGCACCCGCTGGTTGACTATTGACCAAACAACTCAGCATCAGTTGACCGTTGACCCGACAAGTAGCATTATGTAGTAGTAGTTAATCATACTAGCATGTTTGCAATTTTTGGGTTTACTGTAAAGCTGTTATCATCTCTGAAAACTAACTCTTATGTTGACTTCATCAGGTCGCAAACATGATAAGGTTTTTAGTAGATAGCTACAATAAGCCTGTTCCAGCAATGCAATCTTGGAAATCCCTTCCTGCTCATGATTCTGTTCTCTCACGTGTGAAGTACCTCTTTTCAGCTGAATCTGTTGCATCTGGAAGGCGTTAACTATGTCCAGACAGTCTGCTTTATCGAACGCTGGTTATGGGTATAGAACTATAGTTATGTAGCTGCAAATGCTCTGCACTATCATAGACCATCATATTGCTGTACCATTGATATACTTTCCTGTGATTGATTATGCTTGTCCGGTCCGAATAACCTCTATATCTCGTTGTCTATGTCATATTGATTGATTACAAGATTACAAGAACAACATAAATAAATTTCCCGGTAGAAGTTGATTTTTTGAACTATGCTCTTAGTTTCTGGTTGTTGTGGCCCATTTTGTGGTTGGTTGTTAACGCTATGGATTCTTTAAGCCCATTTTGTTAATGCAAGAATGACTTGCATTGTACCCCTTTGCCCCCTAAACCAAGATAAGCATAAAGCTGTTATCGAGGCAAGCAAAATGATTAATTATTGGTTAACGCTTAACAGGTAAGGTCAAGGCAAAACATGTTTTGTTTAATGATAACATATCTTACCCAAAAGAGGACATAAGCTATCAACCATTTTGAGTTCATTTGACTCCTCCTTTGGTCAAGAGCTTTTTTTTTTTTTTCATTTTTAATGCAGATGATGCAAAAGAGATTGTTTTAAACTACTAATAATTATTATTTGAAACATAGCAGGACAGATGGAGTCTGTTAATTAAAAGTATTACAGATTAAAAAGCTCAAATGAGTCTGTCAAGAACAGATGCTGATCTTGGAGTTGAAGGTATCATAACAACTTCTGCTGGAGCTTCCACCACTGTTGTTGATGTCAAGAAGCTATAATCAGAAATAGGGTCCATGGTCATTAGACCTTCCAAAACCTTCAATACCATGTACATTGAAGGCCTTTTATGATAATCACTTTGCAAGCACCAAATCGCAATCCTCATCATCTTCACAACTTCTGCATTTATCTGAATGTCTTCAATACCATTATCCACCATGTCGAAAAGTTGATTTTGTTCTGCCTTTCTTCTTAGTCTAGGCAAAAGCCAATAGTCATCTTCATCAGGTTGAGAGAAATCCAGATTTCTTTTCCCACAAACCACTTCCAATATGACAACACCAAAGCTATAGACATCAACTTTTTCTGTTATCCTTCTGCTTAACCATTCAGGGGCCAAATATCCTCTTGTTCCTCTCATTTGTGTTATAAAATGGCTTTGGCTCCTGTCAATTGGCCTTGCCAAACCAAAATCTGATAACCTTGCATTAAATCTCTCATCTAGAAGAATGTTTTCAGGCTTGACATCTAAATGAGCTATTTTCATTTGACACTCCTCATGAAGATATGCTAATCCTTTGGCAATGTCAACGATGATGTTTTTCCTGATTTCCCAATTAAGTGTTCTAGATTGGGATTTATTGAAAATCCACTTATCTAATGAACCATTATTCATGTGCTCATAAACTAAAAGCCTATGTGAGTTTTCAATGCAGAAGCCTATCAATCTTACCAAGTTGACATGGTGTATGCTGCCTATTGTCTTCACCTCTGCTAAAAACTCTTTCCTGCCTTGACCTAAACGATCCAAACGCTTAACAGCAATCCTTGTGCCATTGCTCAAAGTCCCTTCAAACACCGATCCGAATCCTCCTCCCCCAATCCTTTTATTGAAATCTTCTGTTGCAGACTTGAGATCTTCATAATTGAATCTTGTTGGCAAATTATCTGTTGCAAGATTAAATGACTTCTCCCAGTCATCTTCTGTTTTCCTTCTTTGCTTTTCCTTAATGGATCGCCGGTTTCTTAGGACGCAAACACAAACTGAAACTAGGATAAGTATGAACACTAAAGCTGCAAGTAGAGGTCCAATGATTAATTCAATCCGAAACGATTTCTTTCTTGCAAATGGGGGAGGCGAACTAGGCAATGGAGACAAGCTTGGACTTGGACTTGGTGGAACCAATGTGGATATCTGCACGGTTGTAGAGTTGTTATTTAGAACAATGTTTCTTTTAATTTTATGGAGGAGAATCAATTATCACTTCAATTGTTGATTTTGTTACCCCATTGTATATCATGTTTAGTTTACCTAATAAAGAAGACCAAAACGATGTGATTTAAAAAAAAAATTGAAACTCTAAGCCTTTAAACAGAGTACAACAACACTCACCATGGAAATACTGTAATTATTCTGATCATCGTAGAACTTAGACCAAAGCGTAACTTCTCCATACTTAGCTGTGTTCTTTATAACCGGAAGTATTTGAGAAGTCAACACATTCGGCGGAATATACCCAGTTGCTGTCGCTTCCGGTGCTGCCGGTAACCCCAAAAATATTTTCCCCGCTTTTAAGGCTGAAGTCCACTGATTCCATGACTTGACAAGGTTGGCGGTGTTGCCTGAAGTGTAATCGCATGGGGGATTGTTGTAAAACTGAACCCAGACACAGTCGAAGAGCCCTGTATTTAAAGCAGTCCCCAAAATCTGATCGGGAAATGGGCATTGCGGGGCTGCCGTTAGATAAACCTTCTTTTCATGGTTGTTGTTGTAAGCCGATAGATAACGAGCAAGATCATCCCAATATTGATCGGCAAACTCTAAGACGAAATCGATGCCATCCAACACAGCATCGCCTAATGGACGGGAAGACGAATTCCCACCCAAGAAATTGTTCCATAGATACTCTGCTACGTTTTTGGCATCTGCCGGAGAAGCCAGAGAGTAGTCGCCGGTGCCGCCGCCGATTGAGAGCATGACCTTGATTTCTTGGCTTTGGCAGCTTCTTATTCTACTGCTGACATTTTTGCAACCGTTAGAAGCTGGATTACAGTGACCAGCCAGGTTTATTTCAGGGGTGCTACCGTTGCCAAATTTTGAAAGGAAGGCTATATTAACGTAGGAATATCTGCCGGTGGCACACGTGGCATCCAGGGTTCCCTCGTCGCCGTTCTGGCCCCAATATATGGCTATATCGGTGTTGCCGGTTTGGGAAGTTCCGGTTAGTGCTACGCCAAGTATTAGGAGAAGGAAGAGCGTTGGTTTGTTCTCAGACTTTGTGACCATTTCCATTTTTGCTGAAAAAAAAAGTAAATTCCCATCTCTCTCTAAAGTCTAGATGGAAAAATGATCCTAATCTAGTCTACACAAGAAAAATCAAAGTAATATTACTTAACATAATTAATCAAACAAAAACAAATCAGAAATTTGGTAAGTAGACTGAACTTTCTTCTACGAACTTGGGTTTTCTATTGACTATTGGTATGAAATTTCAAACTCCAGCTGGCTGTTTTCATTACTAGTCATTTCTCATTTGGAGGGTTGGACTATCACTTTCGTTAAAGACTTAAATTTGATTAAGTAAAATAGTACTTACCATTACCAAATATGTAATGTTTTTTTCTACCGATAACAATGAACACAAAATAGATTCACATACATATATTCTACCAAAAAAAGATTGAACATGGACATATTACACACTGTAGTATGTTATTCTCTAGTCTCAACCACAACTATATTGGTAACGCAACAAAGTGGTCAAATTGTGGCAATCATGATGAATCATTTGATGATGAAAATTCTTCAATGCACTTGGTAAACTCCTCCAAGTATTTGTTGCTCAACTCCACGTTACCGAAAATCTCTTTCATTGCCTTGGCATTTTGTCGGATTTGCTCACCTTCAGGATCCACCATTACTCTCTTAATACACTCAGCCACCGACTCACTTGTAAAAGATCCATCCGCATTGTTCCTCTCTATTTCAAACCCAACCCTTTTGTCATGCATCAACCTAGCAATTAACCCAAGATCTGAAATTGCAACAGGGAATAATATGAGAGGCAGACCAAACCCAAGTGCTTCAATCACTGAACTCCAACCGCAGTGAGTCAAGAATCCACCGACAGAGGAATGACCCAACACTCTGAGTTGAGGTGCCCAGCCTCGTACGACCAAGCCTCTGTCCGAAACTCTTTCTTCGAACCCTGTTGGGATTATGTCTTGGTCTCCAACTAATGGGTTGTTCTTTACCACCCAAATAAACGGTAGACCAGATTTCTCTATCCCGAATGCCAATTCGTGCATGAACTCTTTACTCAGATTCACCTCACTACCCAATGCAACATAAAAAACTGACTTCTCCTTTTTACTGTCAAGCCATTTCTTCAATGCTTCCCAATTCGGATCATCTCCTCTGTCTTCGTTACTTGGCATTGATGGCGGTAACAATCCGATTGGAACAATGGGTATCTGGTGAATCTTTTTAAGCATACGTAATGCATCAGGTTCGAACTCAAAGCAGCTCCTCATAGTCATAATTTTGCAACTTAGAAACAATTTGCCAAGCCGTTCAAAGTTGGAAATTGAGTCCATCCAGTCCTGGGGACTTGCCATTTCATGGAGCTTAAAAGCTATGTTGTTTGGGTAATCCATCCAAACCGGCGGCACCGTGAAGTCTTCTCGTTGTCGTCTACTTCCACCGAGCAACTCCGACGCAGGGCCCAAGAAAGCTATTGTCGAAGCAGAGTATATGTTGAAGTAAACTAAGTTTATGCCTCGTTGATTTGCGATGGGTGGTAACCAGGTTGGATCGAAATCATGAATGATCCATTTGACTTGTGGTGACTTTTGAAGGAACTCAGTTAACTGAGTTTCAAGCTTATCAAAAGCTTTTTTGAGGTAAGGGACTTTGTGAATGGGTAAATCGGAGGTGGACTCAGCTCCTTGGGGAAGGCCATCGACGGGAGGCAGGGGAAGTTGTATGAATCTGATATTAGAGCAGAGGTGGGAAGGAAGCTTGGGGAGACGGCTTATGTTCTTGGGGGTGGAGATATAGTAGATATGGTGACCCTTTTGAGCTAAGAATTTTGAGACTTGGAGAAATGGCATGGTGTGACCATAGGCTAACCAAGGAAGCATTGCTATATGAAGCTGTTTTCTGCTGTCTTCCATGGCTGCTGCAAAATATCAAACACTTGTGCTGCACTAGTGCTTACTATTTTCCGGCTAAGTGCTTGTAACTGGTAAGAAGGTAGATTGGAGAATTTGTTTTCTTCTTTAAGGCTTTCAGCTCAAATGCTCTGGTGATTCGTGAACAGGTATGATTTTTGGGGTCACATGTTAAATGTGAAAGCTATATGTCAATGAAAGAAATAATTATATGCACCACTCTACGTCATTTATGATTCCAATACAAAAAAACTACTGAAAATTCGGATTTTTTTTATTTTTATTAAAATTACTAAAATCTTATTAAACCATTGTCAATTTCGGAACTTAATTATCTCGTGAATCACAACTTATGGGCTAAACGTAGTACTTAATTTGTGTCCAAATTTTAAAAATAATTTTAAGTTGCCAATGACGTTTTCCTGCCAATGAAATTTTCCCATCGTTCTAGCCTAGGATAACGGTGCAATGTTTGGATGAGAATTTTTAAGAGGAATTTCATTTGAATTGGGACTGTAAAAATCTGAAACTAAATACTCATTGTTTTTGGCAAATAAAGAATGGATTTAACCGCGGTTTCAATGTTTCATGAAGTTTACAAACTCCCAAGTTCTCTTATGAATGTAGGACGTCTCGATAAATATTTGCAAACTCAACAACCCACATTAATTTAGCAATATTAAGTTAGAAATTAAATGTTAGCAAAAAGATAATAAAGGAAAAACGAAGAAAAAAAAAAACAAAAGCAAAATCTTGGAAGTCAGTTTCTTTAAAAATGATCAAAATCAACACCCTTCCCAATACCATCCATTTTAATATATGTTTATGACAGTGACTGTTTTCATGCAAAGCTTAGAATTAATTTAGGCTTATGTGATGTAAACTTTTGTGACAGGTGTTATACACTTGTTAAATGTTTGGTTAAGTTATTTTGCATGTTTTACATGTGTTAAAATATGTTTTAACAGGTGCTGCTGTATCTGCTATGACTCTTCACTTAATCAATATACAAGTTGATCCGCTGGCGCTGGCGCTACGGGTGTTTTTTTTTAGAATCGTTATTTATCACCATGCATATATTAAAAGATTTTCGTCGTAAATTTAAAATGGAGACAGTGCTTTGACGTCTTTATTGAGATTGTTCTATTTCCCTTTTTAAGGTACAAATTTTTCAAAAAATAATCGACGGGAAAAAAAACGAAGTCAATAAATGTAGCACCTGTGGAATTGATAAATGAGAGGTTGCAATTAACTAAATTTGGTTTTAGAAATCTTGTAATTAACAAAAAGGTAAGGGGGAAGAAGGAAATAAAGGAATATGACATGCAACTTTTTGAGTCATTTATCAATTGAAAAATGACCAAAAAGTTTAGTTATTTAATCCCCTCAAAAATAAAAAAATAGGACATTTAAGTAATTTGCCAAGTAGGTAAAGACGAAAAATGTTAGTTCTCTAGCTCATCATCAATCCTTGATGGGGATCATTTATTAATTCCACTACTCTATTCAAGTCCATTGAGAAATGCAAAAAGATTACTTATTTAATCCCCTCAAGAATCAAAAGTTAAGACATTTAAGTAATCTGCCAAGTAGGAAAAGACGAAAAAAATAAGTTATCTAACTCCAAAAGTAAGCCTTGGTAGGGATCTTTTAGTAATTCCACTACTCTATTAAAGTTTAGGACATTTAAGTAATTTGCTAGGTAGGTAAAGACGAAAAATATTACTTCTCCAGCTCATCATTAATCCGGAGTAGGGATCTTTTAGTAGTTCCACCCAGCTTATCATTAATTCGGGGTAGGGATCTTTTAGTAATTCCACTACTCTATTAAAGTCAATTGAGAAATGACCAAAAACTCTAGTTATTTAATCACCTCAAGAATCAAAAGTTATGGCATTTAAGTAATCGGCCAAGTGGGAAAAGACGAAAAAAATTAGTTCTATCGCTCCTCATTAATCCGGGGTAGGGATCTTTTAGTAATTTCCATATGTTTATTCAAATAATATGTAGTATATATATATAGATATCAAAGGGAGAGTATCCTCTCCATTACTAAAAAAGTAGTAGACAGATTCACTTATCTATTTTAAGGGATCTAACGGTCCAAATTTACGATCCACAAAAATCACCAAAACACAGAGTTCCATTTTAACCCACTATTCACACTGTTTATTCGGCGTTTCTTCCTTTCTATTTTTTCTCTTCTTTCAGATGTTTTTCTCCCCTTACGGCCTTCCCAAGAAGTTGCAGCAGCAATTTTTCCCTGTAAAATTTTACGGCCTCTCTCCCCTATATCCCATCTCCACCATTGAGCAAACATACCAAAAGTCACCAAAAAGCCTTTCACAATGTTTCTATCTCAATACCATAAAAATTAGATTCTTAGAAAATCCTTCTTGACTTGGTTGTGATAGGCAAAACAATTGATTGGATGCTAAAAACTAAGGTATGGACCAAATCTGCTTTCTTCCAAACTCTCTTTATTTTCTATGATTAAGTTTACAATTGGGAATTGGGAACGTGGTATTAATTGTTATTGTTATAACATGGTGTATATATATTTTTTAGGGTGTAATTTAATTGATGGAAGACATGGATAATGTTGAATTGCCTAATGCTACAATCATAAATAATATGGAAGATGATCAATCGGGTAAATTTTATACCTAGAGTTAGTCTTGAGTTTGTTTCAGATTTGGAACAAGATGATCTTCTTAGTCAAGTTGGAATTCTTAGTGATATCTCAAATGCATTTAACAGGAAAAGCCATTGAAATGTGGAGTATGGACAGATATTGAGGTAATTCTTATTTAGTTCAGTTAGATTTTTCTCGTAGCTATATGTATTATTTATATATATGTGTTTAATTTTTGTAGATCATGATGTCTCCTCTGGTGAAGAAGCTTTAATATTTGTAGTTAAAAAGGAATTTTCATGTCCCCTCTTATCTGTTTTGCAGCTGTTACAGCATTTTTATTATGTTCGTGACTACATTGAGTATAACAGAGGACATTTTGTTTTTGTAATGCTTGGTCTAGGATACTTTTGATTAATTATATTAATATGTTTGGAAGACTTGGAATTTGTAAGAAAACATATTTATTAAAAATTTGGAAGTTTTTGTAAAGGCTTTATGCCAAGAATATTAAATTCGTATGAATCTGATGCAATTTTTTGCAAAGCAACAATCTTAATTAAAAGAGCTGTTGTTATATATGTCATTGATTGTTTGTATATGGCTGTTAAAGAGGTAAAAAAAAAAGGAACAAACGGGCTTCGATCTAACGGTGTAAATAGTGGATTAAAATGAAACTATGCGTTTTGGTGAATTTAGTAGGTAGTAGATTTGGACTGTTAGATCCCTTGAAATAGATAAGTGGATCTCTCCACTACTTTTTAGTAGTGGAGAGAATCCTCTCCCAATATGAAAACTGAGCTTGCCAAGCTAGAAATGTTCCTCATGAAAACTTAACCCAATTTACTAGAACTCTCTTGTGATTTTCTCATTTTCTTATTTCCAACAGTTTATCAACGAAGATAGTAGGTTGCTCAATTTTTGGTCAAGTTGTAAAGACACATCTTTTGTTATAAATGAAGTAATGAACCTAAATTTCGTTAAAAAAACAGGCATAAAATAACCAGAATTCCAAGTTACTTCCCAAATGATTTGGCATCTGCTCTGTCATGACTTGATCATCATCTTGCACGCAGCTGCCTGATCTCCGATCCATTTTGTAACTAACCCTCCAAAACATATACTTAGTATTAGCCAGCATCTCTTTCAAGTCAATTCTTTGAGTTTTGTTTCACAACTCTTCAAATTTGATGAAATGGAAACGCCCTTGCTGCTAAACCCATTCTTTCTTGGAAGGGATCATTTTTCTCAGAATCGTTCATACTTCTAAAGAAGTAGCCGTAGCTTCGTAGATCATTTGGTGATGAAACTTGGCTAGTGGAAGTTGCTGCAATCAAGTGGAGAATTAGTTAAAGAGTAAAGAGAAAGATAAGAAATTGAGTGCTTGTGGAAGGCACGAGCCTTGTTGGAGGCCATTTAGAATGAGAAATTAATTTATCTAATCAGTATTAATCATTTTTTTTTTGTTATAGGGCTCTAAAGTGGGGATATTGTTTTTTTTTTCTACCCCATCCGTATCTAGTATTTAGAGTTTTGCTCTGACTAGTTCAGATTAGACTCGCGTCGCGCACCTGATTTTGGTGTGTGAGTCTATCATCAGAGCAGTTGCATATGTAAGATCTTGAACCTGATACCTGTTTAAACTAGAACAAACCGCTTATTACTTGATCTAACCCCTCTCGTTGAGGATACTGTCGAAGACGCATAAGCTCATCTCAAATTAGATCAAATTAGAATTTGGTGATTAATTATATGTAATACCAATAGTTTTTGGTTATTCCACTTTGGCCTCAAAATTTGTAATAACCCTAAAAATTTGCTTTAGGAGTGCGACTGCAGAGTGCCCCTTCTCTTTCTCAAGGGTTGTAATAGAGCCGAGCCGACTTGATCCAATGTTTGGCTCGAGCTCGGCTCGATTAGAAAGCTCAAGGTTTAAGCTTGGGTTGAACTAACTCTATTTTTTTGGACTTCAAGCTTGACTCATAAGATACTCGAACTACTCGATCTCGACTCAACTCGCTTGAATGGTGGAGCTAAGGGAGTGGTTTCGTTTGGTATGTTGTGTTTCAGATGATTGACGTATGGAACAATACTAAACGTGCTCCAAGTGTAAATTTTTCATGACTGGTTGATTTGTACGTGCACCAGTGGCCATGGAAATTATCATTGCTCTATCGATTAATCTCTAAACGAGCTCTAATTAAAAATTCCTATCCATCGATTCAGTGGAAATTTTTCCTACTTGGACACTAGTTTTTATAATTTTTTTAAATCATACCCTTTACCACTCTATCGAAGTTCCAAGTGCGTGCTGCTGTAGGTTCTTTGAGGTTGACATTGAGTGTATAATGAAACATTATTATTGAATGATTTTAGTACAAAATCATCATCATACATTGATAGTTCGAATACTTGGACATACATACACACATACTATAAAGTTTTACAACAATATACAATTCTAATATTTAAAGGTGATCAATATAGCTTTCACGAATCAAAGACGATTGTACATCATGATAGAGTAATGAATTGAAAGAAGAAGAAATCGTACTGTATTCCATGTAAAAGAAGTGTTTATAAACAGAGGATGATTACGCTTAAGCCTCAACTAATTAACTGACTAATAACTACTTAATAACAACTAAAACTACACCGTTTTACTTAATATCATCTAACATCCCCCCTCAAACTGGAGAGTAAATATTTAAAACTCCCAGTTTGGATAAAGATGCTGTAAAGATGGGTGAAGATAAGCCTTTGAGGAAGCAATCAACGAGTTGATTTTGTGAAGATACTGGCAACAAAACAATCAGTCCATTCTAAATCTTGCTTCTGACAACATGGTAGTCAATCTCTATGTGTTTTGTGCGCTTATGAAAAACAGGATTCTGAGCTAAATATACTGCAGATTGACTATCACAAAATAAAGGAATTGGTCTGTAGACACCCGTTTTTGTCCTATATCCTTCAATCAAATCAATTTATTTTTTTTCATTGGCATTAGGGTCACATAATGGCATTTTGGGTCATTTTTACACTAAGGGCATTGTGGTCAATTTAGTCGATTGCCATTTATGATGACATGTCATTTTTAGGACTTAGGTTTTAAGTTAATTAATCTTACATAACACTTGGATTCATCTGGCATGTGCATTTTGTTAGCGAACCTAATATTCAAACAAAAAAATCACGAAAAAGGAGTTTTATATTTGGCCATTTTGCATTTGCATACATCGTGGTCTCCAATTGGAACAATTTGATTTTTATCTTATATATGAGGTCTAATTTGGTTCATATTAAATTAACTATGGGCATTAATAGAATTTCATGTTTGTTGATTAGGACATTGCATTAAAAAATAATAATAAAAGATAAAGAAAATTAGAAAATCTAAAAAAGGAGAGAGATAGAGAGAGAGAGAGCAGTTTTATTACTTCATTTCATTTACATTGTGCTTTAGCTGGCATACATGATTTTCATGTTTTATTTACATAGTTTACAAAAATACCAAAAAGATTTTCAAAAAGTTTTCTTCTACATTCAATTTTCTTCCAAGTTTAAAAATACAAGTTTAGGTCACGCGACCGAAACCCTTAGCTCATTTCTTTTTGTATCCATGTCAGACATCTTTTTGCTCCATCCTTGAGTGCCAAGGTCTGTGATTTATGGCACGAGGGCCACTGCTGGTAATTGCGCCCAACAAGAGACCTAGCTTCATGAGTATCATTACAATGTTGGCAAATTTACTCAACCTGTTGTCACAATGTCCCTATTCAGAATAATTCAACAAAATTCAAATCGAGGCAAAAAAGCATTCAAGTCGATCAAGCTTTCCTTAAGATATGTGATAGCAACTCAAAGTAAGATCAAGTCAAGCATAAATTTTAGACTCATTGAACAGGCATACAGCAGATAAACATGGCAATTAAGCAAGTACAACATTTCAGGCAGTCTCATGAACAGGTTAAGCATATAAGGAAAGCAAGAATCAGCTAATAAGAGAATCATGTCGAACTCAACGAGTGCATCAAACCCAGAAACATTTGCACCATAACAGCAAGCATACAGGGTCAGAATTCACGAGTTCAAGGCAGTGGCAAGGGCTAACAAGCAAAATGAACTCCAACACAGAAACAAAGACAATCACAAACAAGTCAAGCCACAGAGATATCTCACAAGCGCAGGAGCAGAGCATGACATTCTCAACATTTTCATATGCAAGGCTTTCCTAATTTCACAAACATGACAGTTTCCATATCAGTACCCAGCTAAAGCAAATTTCCGGGGGGGGGGGGGGGGGGGACAAGTGGATTCAAAGCAAACACACAGCTACAGGGAATCAAATGGTGGCAATAAAACCCAATTGCAAGTATAGAGAGAAGCAAAAAAAACTACCTGAAATTCCCACGTACAAGGCCACTGCCTTCACACGTTTGACAGCAAAAATCACCAAGGCTCGAGCAACAAAAGCCACCTGCACAAAAGGACAAGGTCGGTTAGTAGGAAAATAAGGAAAAAAGAAAATGAATAAGGGAAAGGGGAAGGAAACTTCACCAGGCCAGCTCATCTCTTAACACGTGCACATCTAGAATCACCTGCTGAAACAAACAAAAACAGAAAATTAGGGAGCAAGTAAGAAAAAAAATAAATAGGGGAGGCCAAAATAATAGAGGACGGTTTTGGAGAGAAGAGGGAGAAAATATTTGAGGCAGAGGGTTTTAGACAAGGGTATAGGAGAAGTTTTTGAGTGCTAGGATTTTAGAGAGGAGGCGGTTAAAAAAAAGGGAGGAGGCTACTGTTAGAAAAGAGAAAATTAAGTTTTAGGAGGAAGGGGTTTGAGAATAACAAAAACGGAAGGGGTTTTTTTTGGGGAGGCAGTTTTAAGGTTTTGCTAGGGTTCTAGCCATTTTGAGCAGTTGCAAAAAATACAGGAAAGCCAAAAAAAAGGAAGGGTTTTATTTCGGGTTCAAGGAAAGGGGCTTAGAGTTTACAAAACAAGGCTGAGGTCGGTTTATGGCTCGGGTTTTTAGATTTTGGGTACTTTCGATTGGGGCATTTTTTAGTTAGTTCATTCGGTGAAGAGTTAAGGAAATAGGGAAAGGAACTACATACCTGAAAACGGGAACAATCCAACGGTTCAAGGTCGAGATCGAAAAAGGTAAAGAGATCCTCGGGTTAGGCTCGGTTCGTGCATTTCCAAGGCAGATTAGAGGAAACAAGGGTTGGATTTGGAACGAGGAAGGAGAAAGGAAGAAAACTGGAGATTTTGAGCCCCATTCGTGCTTCGGCAAAGCTCCGACACGCGAGGCAGGGCGGCTCAGGCGGTGGCGTGATTTTCGACCAATGTGGTGGTGGCGGCGGCGCAAGAAGGAAGAAGGAAGAAGTCTGAAATCTAGGGTTTGGTTTATATATTTATACAACCCGCTAGGACCAACCCGGATCCAGAATCCGTGTTTGACCCGACCTACCAAGCCCATATTCAAATTGGGTAATATCATTTCTGACATTGGGCTTTTAACCTATTTATGCGTTTAGGCTTTTGATTTATTCATCCACTTAGGCTTATGTTTTCTTTGTGCATTTGGGCCTAGGTTTTAATGTAGTAAATGTTTAATTTTATTAACCAATTAAATGATTTAGTTTAATTATGAATAAATTGGTAAAAAAATGAAATTTTAGAGCTAGTTTAATTTCATATTTTAGTTTAATTGTCAATAAATTAATGAAAATTCAAGAAAAATGTCAAAGGGTACATGTGCATTCATGTTTAAGTTTCCATTATACTGTTGATTAAACACATTGTCATTTGGAAATAACGAATTGGACCCGATGATGGAACGATTAATTGGGACTTTGACAATCTTTGTCAGTCTCAATTCGAGTTTCCTAGGCTTGGAACATCCTGAAGGGGGTCTTAGCCAGTATGAGTGGCGGGTGCCCCAAATGGTGTTCCTCGTATAATTATTTGGTAAAAATGCACTTAACTGGGTGTCGCAACGTCCGGGTCCGGGGTACGAACCCTACCGTTTAACGACTTAAAGAACTAAAAAACTAAGGGGAGTCGCCACTAATCTTTTTTAACCTAGGTGTGATTAGCCACCTATCAGATTATTAAGTCTAATGTTAACCTAAGCTTGGCGAAGGTAACACTAAACCTAATAAACGGTCTTCTAACCAGAGTTCTAAAGGTTCGGGAATCGGGTACGCGTGGGGAAGGATTAGCACCCCCACGACGCCCGTCAAAAGACGGCACTGACTAGTCTAGACTTAACTAAGAGTTTCTATTATTGGTTGTTTCTATCTTTAAAGTATTTTCATGCCATTTGACTCTTTTATCAATAATTACTACCATTTTCTATCTTTTTAACTAAATTATTGGTTACCCTATTCTACTCCTTTTTTACCATTTTCTACCTTCTTCATTTACTAATTACTTTTATTACTCTTTTTACTGATTACTATTTTTACTTTTTTTTTTTACTTACTACCCTTTTCCTACTTTTTTTTACTGATTACCCTTTTCTTACTTTTTTACCGAATACCATTTCGTTTACTCTCTCTCTCTCTCTCTCTTCTTTTTCTTTACTAAATACCATTTTTACTCTTTTTTACTGATTACCATTTTTACCCCTTTTTTACTTTACTGAATACCATTTTTACTCTTTTTACTGAATACCATTTTCACTTTTTTTACTACTGAATACCAATTTTACTTTTTTTACTTTACTGAATACCATTTTCATTTTACTACTATTTACTCTATACCATTTTATTTTTTGTTGATTAGTCTTTACTTTTTACCATTTTACCTTTTACTGATTAGTCTTTACTTTTCACTATTTTACTATTTACTGATTACTCTTGACTCTTCGCCATTTTACTCTTTACTGATTAGTACTTTCTGTTCCTTTTTTACTGATTACTCTTTTACTTTTTACTGATTGCCTTTTGCTTTTTACTGATTACCTTTTTACTTCTTGCTGATTAGCTTTTTTACTCTTTACTGATCACCTTTTTACTCTTACTGATTTCCTTTTACTTCTTACTTATTACTTTTTTACTCTTACTGATTACTATTTACTATTTACTAATTACTATTTTACTCTTGTTGATTACCTTCTTACTTTTTACTGATTACTATTTTACTCTTTACTAATTTACCATTTTACCCTTTCAGATACCTTTTTACTTTTTACTGCATGCTATTCATCTGCTCTCTTACTTTGAATTTCAATTACCACTTTAATTATTAATCTCTTCTTAACTTACTTATTAGTCCCTTTTGTTTCCTTTCTTAATTACTGATTACTAATTTTACTCCCTTCTTAATCATCAATTTACTAATTAACCACTCAATCTCTTAGTTACTAATCATTTTAACTCTTAATTATCGACTTACTGATTACTATTTTTACCTAGGCTCTTTAATTACTGATTACTCAATTTACTAATTACTATCCTTTTACTTGATTACTGATTTATTGATTACTATTATTTTGACTCTGAATTATCAATTTACTGATTAATCTCTTTTTACTTAATTACTGGTTGCTCCTTTTTACCTTTCTAACTGATCCCATTTTCTTTCTTTTCCTTCTTTAGATTTCTTTTTAATAATTCTTAATTTATTAACATACCAGATCCTTGAATGCGTGGATGCATGAAATTCCTTTTAAACTTAATTACCCATTAATTATACGAGGAACACCTTCGGCCGCCTCCCAATAAATGGTAAACGACCTCCGGAAATTTCCAAGCCTCCGGGAGAAGTCGAGCAAACTCAGACACGCATGAATGAGCCGCCCTCCTTTCCCATCACGGGAGTCATTTTAATTTAGTTTTATGATCATAGCAACAACAATATAGATAGAAAATTTAAATATGAAGTGCCCATGATTATTCCCAAATTCCCAAATTTCAAACTAAATCTTAAGTAAAACCCTAGGCCCAAATGCAAATTAAAGTCATACGTAAAAGCCCAAACTGAGAAGACCAAAAGCTAATGCATATATATGTGAAAGCCCAACTAAGTGCAAAGCCCCCATCACATAAAAAACAAAGGCCCAACAACAAATAAAACAAAACCTAAGTTTATGTACTAGGGAAGCCCAACAGAATAATTAGAAACATAAATATTAACCCCAAACTAAAACCATCACAAATCCCATCAAAATTTCAATTAAAATTTATTGATTTATTTTAAAAAACCAGGCTATTCATAGAACCCCTTTCTTTTGTCTTTCTACTTATGAACCCAATCTTTAATTATAAATATAGCCATACGCTATTCTAAAGAAGAGTTAATCAAATTAAATCACTTTTAATTACTATTCTAATGGTTAACCTTAAACTCCAACCTCTACTTATCAGACTTAATCCAACAAAATCTAAATGTTTACTAAGGTTCGCTATCATTCAAGCTTATTGAGCCAAAGGCTTTATTTTCCTAGTACCAACATTCCAAAGATTAGATCTTTGAATTAATGATCCCATTTTTACTATCCCTTTTATCAAGTTCTAATATTTTAATCCCAAAGATTATAATTTCAATTGCTATCCTATTCTAAGGTTCAATTTTGTTAACATCTCGATCCTTTCTAACTAAAGATCAGAACTTTGAGCCTTTATTTGCCTAGACTTAAACTAAAAAACCTTTGTTACCAAGACAACATTTTTATTAATTATTCATACTTGAATCCATTTGCAAGGGTCCTAAATAAATGAACAAACCAAATTGATCATGATTAAAGATAGAAAAACCAATCAGGCCCATATAAAACAGAAAATAGATCAAAGCCCATATTTAAAATAGTTAATAAACAGGGGAATGAAATCAAAATTTAAGCTTACAATTAACAAAGGACCCGAACCTTTCTCTTCCCTGGGTCGCCTTCTTCCTCTCTCGACTATCGCTTCAAACCCTAGTAACAGACGGCGCTTCAACCTCGATTCCCTAACACTTTATCCACCGAAACCCTCTCTTCCCTCTCCAAACTAGACCAAGTCGAGAGCTTTTGAAGCTCCAACAAAAACAGTGTTTTGTTATGAAGAAAAACGAGAACCAAGCGGAGAGCAGGGAGCTCAGAGCTACACGGTCTAGATGAAATCTAGAACAGGTAAGTCCCTAATGGCCCTTCCCTCTGTAATCTCCCCTTTTAATTGTTCAGAAAAGAAGAAAAAAAACGCAGAAAAACGATGAACTTCCCCAGACCAAACCCTAGTTCCTTTTTAAAAATCTAAAAAAAAAAACCAAAACCCTAGCTGCCCTCTTTTTTCTTTTTTTTTTGAAAAAACCCCCCTGAATTGAAGAAGAATGAGGTATATAAACCTCCCTAGTTTCTTATTTCCACTGTTAGTTCATTCTTGATCTAATGGTTCTCAAAAATTTGCCCTATTTCACTCATTTACCCTGTTTTTGTCTGTTTCAAGTTCCCTCTAATCAAACGGATGACTCATCAAGGTAATTGGGTCCAATTTTGTTTCTCCTTTGTCTGTTCTGGCTCTTCTCCTAGCGATTTCTCACGTGAAACCCTCTTTGCAGGTACTGCTGCTAAGTTGGCTTATTTTGCTGATTACTCATGTTGCCTTTCTCCTTTGTAACCTGCTGATGTGGCCAAGTGAGACCCTACTTTGTTCTTTGAAGATCAAATAGAGTTTTGACATGTCAGCCGTGGTAACTCCTATTCTCCCTCTCTCTTATGACTCTGTTGCTCCTTGTGAATTTATGGTGATATGCTTCCAATTTGATTACATGTACACATACAACTTTGCTTTTTCTTTGAGCTTGCTTATTCGGATGCATACGTGTACTTGCTTCGGTGGCTGGTGCGAACATTGTCTTCCATTTGGATGCTTTATAATTGTCTGCTGCTTCAGTTAATTTTCTCCTATTTTTCTTGCAACGTTGCCACTGGCCTCTAAACTCTCTTTGTTTCAAGCTTGCTGGACTGTCCTTTATCATCATTCGGCCTTGCCTTGACCATGCTCAAATGTGGCTATAAACCATGTGACCGTCTTGAGATCATGTATGTTGATGAATTCCTCACGGATAATGCTTTTACATGCTTCACTTGATTTTTGCTTAACACAAACCTCATGTTAACCGCTTCACTTTGTTTACCCAATTGATTTCTTGGTTAGGACACCCGACACATGGCCTTGGATTAATGCGTTGTCCAATTGATTGAAAGTACTCAACTTTGAACTATTTTGCTCAACTTGATCATGCTTTGTCTCATTTGTTGCTTGCATTTTGGGTCCATTGATGACGGGTTTGATTTCGGCGTTCAAAAGACTAAATTCCGATGAATTGCCGGATGTCTGCAATGGGCTTGCCATGACATCACCCGCACCAAGTCAAAACGATTTGATTCATGAGGTTGGGGACATTGAAGATTGAATTTTTTTGGTGGAGCAGTTTTCATGTCATGAGTGTCAATTTATTTCTTTTAACCATCTTTGTGTAAAAGACACATAAGCATACACATCTCTTTTTCATGCACTTGGCAGGACATGGCACATAATACCATAGTTGAAATTCATCCCAATTATTAATGATGTAACAAGCATAATTGATGACGACGTGCCCAAGTCGAACCAGGGAGAGGAAAAATGAGTGCATGGCTACCAATTTGTAATTTCTATGATAGTCAAGATGGCGATACCAAGTGTGCCGATAGATAACCCAAAATGAGCTCATATTAAACAATAAAAGGATCTACTTTAGAGCAAGGAAATGGACTCATGAAGAAATAAAGAAATGGACTAAGACTTGTCAAAGGTTAAGGGCTTAATTATAATTGAAAAAGGCTTGACTAATTAAAATGGGAACCTAGCAAAAAAAACGATCTACTTTTGTCGAGGAATGTGCAAAAGGGGTGATTGGGCATTTCTTGAATTCCCCTTGCCAATTTGTCAAAACAAATGGCTGCTTGCTTGTTGTTTGAGTTATTTTGCAGCCAACTTTGAAAATCATATTTTTCCATCTTAACTCCAAATGACGTGTTTTTGCAGGCTATGGAAAGCTTAGAGAGTGCTCTTCAACATTCATGAAGACAACTTTGTCGACTGGAGTCATCTTGGAGGTCAATTTTGAATTTTCTTTAAGTCTCGATTCCTGTCCAGAATTTTTGTAGTTTTTGGGGTCTGGATTGCGGAGCCAACATCTCCCTCGTCCCAGCTCCGAATTATGTCGTTCTTGTGCTCAAATTGAAGCCCCAAGAGTCCTCTACGACTTTTGTTTACAAAGTTTTCCCGTTCGAGCCCTCTAAGGTAATCGAATTTGCGTTTTTCCGGGACTGCACTATTGACAACTTGCTTGGGCTGTTTGCTTTGTCTCTAACTTGCATTTTTGCTTTGCTCTTTTTTTAGGAAAATATGTATAATCCACTTTGGATGGTTCAACAACAATACTTGGAGAAGAAAAAGGGCACCAATTTGCAAATCAAATGTCCAATTCGTAAATCAAATGCCTTGTATTTATTTCTAATGTAGCAAAAGCATAAGCAAAATGTTGAAATGTAAATAATATGTATGAAACTAAGTATGTAATGCAAAGTGTTATGCTACATTTCCTCAAATTCAAATTCTAATATGCCCTTTAACTATGATACTAATCTGAATGGACTAAACTAAATGGATTAAAGTTAATATGCAAAGTAAGAACATGCTTTACTAACTAAAATGCAATCTCATCTCTTTTTGTGCTTTTTTTCTTCCAACCAATGCCATTACCAAAATTATGCGAGTCCTACTTATGGAATACCTTACTAATTGCTAAATTGATAATTAATTATTAAAAAAGCTAAATTGAACTTAAGCCACATGATTAAAATGCAACAATGCTAATTAAATTACTAAACGAAACTAAGACGTGAAATATGCCAAAACGCACACTCATATTTTTCCTTTGAATTTTTCAGACGCACCCTAAGCAATTAAAATGAATTAGCTGTTCTAAATTGAAAGTGGACTTAAAAATGACTAAAATGCCCCTGAGGGTAAAAATGACCAAAATACCCTTGGGCGACCCTAATGCCGAATAAGAAATGAATAAACTTAAATTAAAGGATACAGGACAAAAATAGGTGTCTACACTGGGAAAAACATGCATCATATGTATCCATGCACTAAAAGTCCAGTACCCCAATAAAATTAAGAATCAAAGCAATAGTAATCAGTGAATTAAGTAATTAAGAATCAAAGTAATAATAATCAGTAAATTGATAATTAAGAGTCCAGATAATAGTAATCAGTAAATTAGTAATTAAGTAAAAAGATAGTAATCAGTATATTGGTAATTAAGTAAAAAAATAATAATCAGTAAATCAGTAATTAAGTAAAAAGAGATTAATCAGAGTCAAGGTAATAAGTAATCAGTAAATCAGTAATTAAGTAAAAAGAGATTAATCAGAGTCAAGGTAATAAGTAATCAGTAATTAAGTGAAAAGAGATTAATCAGAGTCAAGGTAATGGTAATCAGTAAATCAGTAATTAGGTGAAAAGAGATTAATCAGAGTCAAGGGATTAATCAGTAAATTGATACTTAAGGGAGAAAGTAAAATTAGTGATCAGTAAAGAGAAAATGGTAAAATGGTAATTAAATTCAAGGGAGTAAATTAGTAATCAGTAAAGGAAAAATGGTAAAGAGTAAAGAATAATCAGTAAGGAGTAATTAGTAAAGAGTAAAATGATAAAAAGTAAAGAGTAATCAGTAAAAGAAGAATGGTAAAAAATAAAGAGTAATCAGTAAAGGAAGAATGGTAAAGAGTAAAATAGTAATCAGTAAAAAGTAAGAAGGTAATCAGTAAAGAGTAAAATAGTAATCAGTAAAAGGTAATCATTAAGAGTAAAACAGTAGTCAATGAGAGCAAAATGGTAATTAGTAAGAGTAAAATAGTAATCAGTAAAGAGTAAAAGGTGATCAGTGATTTAAAGAGTAAAATGTAGTCAATATAAGAAAAAAGAAGAGTAAAAAGTGGTAATCAATAAAAGAGAGTAAGAAAAGAGTAAATAGTAAAAAGAGTAAGAAAAGAGTAAAACTGATAAAAGTAGCAAAAGTAAAAATGGTAATCAGTAAGAAGAGGATAATTAGTAAAAAATGGTAGTTAATAAAAAGGAGAGAAGAGTATGTTAGTTAGTAATTTAGTTAGTATAAAAGAGTCAAATGGCATGAATATAGTTAAAGATAGAAAACAACCAAATATGGAAACCCACAGTTAAGTCTAGATTAGTCAGTGCCGTCTTTGACGGGCGTCGTGGGGGTGCTAATCCTTCCCCACGCGTACCCGACTCCCGAACCTTTAGGACTCTGGTTAGAAGACCGTTTATTAGGTTTAGTGTTGCCTTCGCCAAGCTTAGGTTAACATTAGGCTTAATAATCTGATAGGTGGCTAATCACACCTAGGTTAAAAAAGATTAGTGGCGACTCCCTTAGTTTTATAGTTCTAATAAAGTCGTTAAACGGTAGGGTTCGGATCCCGGACCCAGACATTGCGACATGGTCCTGTCACAGGAATCTTTAAATCTGCCAAAAGGAATTGAATCCATTGCAACTCACAAGTAGTTGTTGCCAAAGCTCGATATTCAGCTCCTGCTGAGCTACGACTAATTGTGTTTTGCTTCTTACCTCTCCAAGAAACTAAAGCAGAACCCAATAAAACACAATAACCAATTACTGACCTTCTTGTATCCATACAAGTACCCCAGTCACTGTCAGAAAAAGCCTGTAATTGAACCTTGTTGTTTGCTGGAAAGAAAAGTCCTTGCCCTATGGTGCCTTTCAAATATCTTACGACTCTATGAATGACATTCATATGTAAATCAGTGGGCTTATCCAAAAACTGAGCTAATTGTTGAACTACAAAGCTTAAATCTGGTCTAGTTCTAGTCAAGTATTGTAGTTTACCAACTAGTTGTCTATATTTTGTAGAATCTGCAAGTGGAACACCTTGATCCTTTGACAATCTGGTTTCTG
Organism: Corchorus capsularis; assembly: GCA_001974805.1. Lineage (NCBI taxonomy): Eukaryota > Viridiplantae > Streptophyta > Magnoliopsida > Malvales > Malvaceae > Corchorus > Corchorus capsularis. The sequence continues at coordinate 38,330 of AWWV01012246.1, read as the reverse complement.
GTAAAGTGGGAGTAGGACACGGTTTGCTCTCCATGAAATCAGCATCTCGAAGGAAATCCAAAGTGTATTTCTTCTAACAAAGATTGATCCTTTTGTTGGATCTAGCTACTTCTAATCCCAAAAAATACTTCAGATCATGATCGCTGTCATCAAACAATCATAAAATAAAAACCTAAAAAACTTTCTCTAACAGGTAGATAGGGCAAGTCAGGGTCGATCCCACAAAGAAGACTCAGTCTGAATTAACTGTTACAAGACAACTAAGAAAGAAAACAGATTAAAAGCAACAGATTATAAAGAAAGCAATAGACTTGTCTTGAAAGCGATTAAATAGAAAACAATAAAATAAAGGCAATACTTCCCCACTTATCCCCACTTAAGCACAAATTAATTATAAACACCATGGATCTGAGATCAAAACATATCAATTTATAAGCACCATAAACATGTCTTTGGCAAGGAATTAGAATACTAGTTATTCTTCTTCATCCTAATCTATTATCAATCATAAATCAGATTAGTACTAGTTATTCCTAATTAAACATCTTTTATCAATTACCAAAATTAGCTACTAGTTATTCAACAATTAAAGCAACAATAAAGCATTAAGATCAATAGATATACTAAACATAAGTTAATGATTACTAGTTATTCATCACAACTTAAGATCAATCATAACCCAATTCAATACTTCAATTATTAGTTATTCATTGAACATATCAAATCTTGCTACTCTCAATTAGATTCAATTACTAGCTATTCACCAAATCTAATCTAGCAGAGATTCAATTGATTAACTTCTTAGGCGTGCACTCCTAATTAATTGATCAAGAAAACCTAGACAATCAAATCAAGGTTGAGCATGAAAACTTGTTTATCAAAAGGATCAATTCATCAAATCCAATCCAACCAATCATACATATATCAACAAGTCGATATAAGCATGATATATTATCATCAATTCACCAATCAATTGATATAGAATTAAAGCACAAGATCTCACCATAGGTGTAAAATAATTAATTCATAACTTAAGGGTTCAAAGGGGAAAAGTATTAAACAGAACTACTCACTCATGATTGAAGCAATCATGAGAGACATACTTACAAACCTAAGGTTGTCGACAAGGGTAAAACACCCTAAGGTTGTCGACTTCACTAAGGAAATCTCCTTAGTCGAATTAGCTTTTCAATTGTGAGTTCTCAGTTATGACAAATCCTAAGATAATCTTACGTATTTATAGGCAAACCTAAGACACATCCTACCCTTATGACAATTAATATCAACCCTTAGATGAGGCGGCATAGAGGGCAAGATAGACATCTAATTTCTAGTCCTAATTCAACTAGCTAGGAATAACATCAACTTTGTCTCCAAGTAATGAGTTTTGATTGGTTGAAGTAGATCTTCATTAATTAGCATCTTCAATAGCCAATTAGAGTGTTCCACATCATCAATTTACAACCGCAATTTCCGTCCATAGCTTCTCCAAGTCGGTTAAACAATTCCCAAGTCAATTTGGATAGTTGATCAAATCTGTCCAGAAACTTCAAGGGAAAAATCAACATTCTTCCCATTAAAATTAGCTCTCTAGGTCAAAAGCAAAGTTGTAGAGCTTGAAGTCAATTTTCCAACGATATATCATATGCATTTTTCTGAGTTCTGGATCAAAAGATATGATTTTTCTACCGAAACTGCACTTGTGAATCCTTATTTGACTAGGATTTGGAATTTCTCCAATCATCAATTATTTACTCCATCATAATTGCTGATTGGGCTTGAAACTTTCTTTGGCATCAAGGTATGCAAATTGGGCATAGAGAAATCAAATTTGGATCTTCAATGATTCAAGCTTCCTTCAGGGCTTAATGGACTCCAATGGGCTCACGGGGCTAAAAGATGGTCAAATTCAGTAATTTCTCCAAATTGATCCAAAATTGCTCTAAATCTTCATAATCTTAAATAATGGCTCTAAATGGTCCTGAAAACACAAATATGAGAAATATGAGGTGAAATATATACTTATGACTACCAAAACAAGGCAAAATCATATAGAAAATAAGTATTATTTAATGCTTATCAGATCACCAAGATCTTTAATAGTAAAAGCTTCATGTAAATAAGACTTGACCATATTGATGTCCTCCATACTGTTACTAGCTATAACTACATCATCCAAATAAACAAGCAAAGCCATAAAACACTCACTAGTACTCAAAGTGAAAAGAGTATGATCTGAATTAGATTGCTGAAAACCATATTAAAGTATTGTTTCTGTTAATTTGGCATTCCATTGCCTACTTGCCTGTTTGAGACCATATAGCGATTTTTGGAGTTTGCAGACTTTGTTTTTCCCACTTTGAAAACCTTCTGGCATCCTCATGTATACTTCCTTATCCAATGCTCCATGTAAGAAAGCATTGTTAACGTCACATTGCTGCAAATGCCATCCTTTTGCAGCTGCAACAGCTAATAACACTCTTATAGTGGTCATTTTTGCAATTGGACTAAAAGTATCCATGAAGTCCACACCCTCTTGTTGTGTGTAACCTTTAGCAACTAGCCTAGCCTTATAGCATTCTATACTGCCATCAGCTTTTCTTTTAATTTTAAAGACCCACTTACACCCTATGGCAGTTTTACCAGGGGGTAAATCAACAACTGACCATGTCTTGTTAGATTCCAAAGCTTCAATCTCTTTTTGCATAGCTTCTATCCAATTTGCATTTTGAACTGCCTCCTTGTAGTTTCTAGGTTCTTTATCTTGATCTAGTGATGCAGCAAATACTTGGTGATATGAAGAGAGCTTATCATAAGTGAACACTCGATCAAGAGAATGAGGGCTTGTTCTTTTGACTATAGAACATTCATATCTGGTCAAATAAGGAGGTTTGGTTTTCAATCTTGTACTTCTTCTAAGAGGTTGAGGTTGTGTGGATTGAGGTTGAGATAAATTTGAAGTGTTTGGATCGAAAGGAGCTGAAGTATATTGCTCTGAAGAAATTACTGGTTCTGAAGGAAAAGAAGAAACTATTGAAGGAAATGAAGAAACAAATTCTGAATTTTCTGGTATAACAGTACTTGAATGATGAACAACAACTGTGTCTAAAAGTGGAGAATTATCTGCGTTATCCTCGGCATGTATGCTAACATTATTTCTATCCAAAAGAACCAATGGATCATCAAATGAAACAGAATCAATTGTTGAAGAAGCTGAACGTGGAAGTATAGGTAGAACACAATAATCTGAATTAGAGGATTCTGAAACTAAGATTGGAATACCATTAGTAGAAAAGGGAAAAACAGTTTCATGAAAATAAACATCTCGAGAGATGAAAACTTTATGATTATTTAAATCATAGAGTTTATATCCCTTAACTCCAGGAGAAAATCCTAGGAAAATATCTTTAATAGTTCTGTTGTCAAATTTAGTTTTAACATTACAGTGATTAGAAGCATATACTAAACAACCAAACACTCTCAAAGTGTCAAAGTTAGGAGGTTTAGAAAATAAAATCTCAAAAGGAGATAAATTATTTAGTACTGGAGTAGGAATCCTATTAATTAGATAAACAACATGAAGTATGCAATCACCCCAAAATTGAATTGGTATGTTAGCCTGAAACCTAAGAGCACAAGCCACAAATAACAAATGTTGATGCTTTCTTTCTACTATGCTTTTCTGCTAAGGAGTTTGAACACATGACATGTGATGAATGATGCCTTTGGACTCATAATAAGCAGGACAACTAAATTCCTGACCATTGTCAGTTCTAATGCATTTAACATGTGTCCCAAATTGAGTAAACACATACTGAACAAAATTTTGCATTATAGAACGAGCTTCAGATTTATGTTTCATCAAAAACACCCAAGTAAATCAACTGCAATCATCTACTATTGTAAGAAAGTAAGCATGCCCTTTGTATGTTAAAGCATAATTTCCACCCAGATGTCTATATGCAAGAGATCAAATAAATTTTCAGATTTAGAATTACTAGTAGGAAACTGTAATCTTTTCAGTTAAGACATATAGCAAACATCGCATGGTTCAACTGAAATACAGGAAGGAAACAACAACTTTAACCTAGGAAAGGAGGTATGCCCAAGTCTACTGTGCCACAGTGAACTCTGAGCTTTAGAACTAATCTCCTTAGAAACTGAGGAAACAGAAACATTATTAGAACAAAAAACAGATATGTCATCAGCTTGCATCTTATAAAGGCCGTTGGACTTTTCAGCAGTTCCAATCGTCTTCCATTGCATGATATCCTGAATAATGCAAACATTAGAAACACAAATACAACAACATTTGATATTAGTAGTTAGATTTCCAACTGAAATCAAATTAAAAGTGAAAGCAGGAACATGTAAGACATTATACAATACTAAAGAATTATTAAGTCTAACTATTTCGACATGTAGTACTTGAACCTTAGTGTCATTAGGTAATGAGACGTATGCATTATAAACAAGATAATGATGAGTAAAACAATCTAAGTTACATGCAATGTGATCTGTAGTGCCGGTATCTACTACCCATTCATGTGAATTATGATTAGCATTTTTAAGAACACTTAATGAAACATGGGGATTAATCAAAGTAAAGTTGTAAGAAATACCAGAGAACTCCATAGAAGAAGTGGCAGGTGCTTGCACTGTATTAACTTGCACTGCATTGACATGATGCTGAGTCTAAATCATCCCCATCAACTGTTCATACTGCTCCTTTGTCAATTGAAAACTGCCAGCAGCAGCCGATTGCTCAGTATAACCAGTAGAAGCAGCAGATGAAACAGGTTGTGAAACATCCAACCCTCCACACAATTTGCAGTTGGCCTCTTGAAATTGGATTTAGATCCAGCAGGGTAACCGTGCTTTTTATAGCACTTATCTACTGTGTGCCCTTCTCTGCCACAGAAAGTACAGAGCGGACGCTTGGAATTGTTTAACTTCTTGACGTAGGTTGAAAAAGCCTTGACAGCCATGGCATTAGTGTTTGCACTTGGAATAGAAGGCAAGATTTTCCTTTCTTGTTGAACAACCAAGGAAAAAGCTTTATTGATCGATGGAAGTGGATCCATCATCAGGATCTGAGACTTAACATGATCATAAGAATCATTCAAGCCCTTTAAGAAGATTAAAAGATGATCAGCTTCATAGAAATCTCGAATCTTGGTGGAAAGATTGCAAGTACATGGATTAGTACTAGCGGGAAGAGGCTTAAGGATCATTAACTCATCCCAGAGAATCTTCATCTTGGTAAAATATTGTTGAATAGTTAAAGATCCTTGATGAAGACTATACATCTCCATTTGCAGGTCACAAACCCTGAAGTAATTACTTTGGGCAAATCTAGATCTTAAATCTGCCCAGATATCAGATGCAGAATCGATCCAGAGAATTGATTGGGCAATATCAGAAGATACAGAATGGATAATCCTGGATATTACCATTTTATTGCAACATTGCCAAGCTGCATAATTGGAAGTTGTCTTTGCAGGAACTGGAATGGTGCCATCTACAAATTGCAATTTGTTCTTTGAAGAAAGAGACATAGTCATGGCACGATGCCATTGATGGAAGTTACTGCCATTAAGAACAGAGGAAACCAACGCCGGAGTTGGAGATTCGTTGGCATGAAGGTAGTAAGGCGACGCAGGATTATCTTCAGGCCTGGAACTTGAAGACCCATTCAACCAAGCATTGTTATTTACCATTGAAGCATAGAGACAATGAAATAAGACTGATATCAGTCAAAAGAATGATCAAAATCGATCAACAAACCTGCTTGGGTAACAGGAAAATCTCATAGAGAAAAAGAAAAAGAAAGAGAAAATGCGGAAGAAAAATTAGCAATTGACCATGATAGAGTAATGAATTGAAAGAAGAAGAAATCGTAATGTATTCAATGTAAAAGAAGTGTTTATATACAAAGAATGATTAGGCTTAAGCCTCAACTAATTAATTGACTAATAACTACTTAATAACAACTAAAACTACACCGTTTTACTTAATATCATCTAACACATCAGGAGATTATCAAATATAGAAGAAGGGGGAGATGGGATATATATAGCATACAAAATAGCCAAATGTGTATACTTGGTTTCTCTCACATCTACCAAGTGTAAATGCATAGAAGCTTATGCATAAACATAACAATATTCATAGAAGTTAACATGTAAACTTCCAGTGACTCTAATATTTACTCCTCAACCTACTTGCAACATCTTTTCTCATTGGTTATGACATAGATTAAGTTTTTTTTAAGAGAAAAAAGGCTTATATTATGGATGATGTGGTGGAATTGGTTCATGTAATAATTTCTCCAAAAGAGGACATAAGCTATTAACCACTTTTTTTTTGTATTGATAGGGATCAAACCTAACCACTGAAACTAATGACCGATTGCGCTATTAACCATTTTTAGTTTCTTTAATTCCTCTTTTGGTCAAGAGCTTTGTTCTTTTTCCATTGTTAATCCTTTTTTTCTTGTTAAGATTGTGGAGAAGAGATTATTTTATTGAATAATTCTTCTTGCCCCTCCATTTTGTCACACACAATATTCCCTTCTGATGTGTCCATCACACATTAGGCCACGTGTCTTTTCTCTTTCTTTTTTTTTTCTATTTTTATTCTTTTTATTAAGTTTAGCCTTAATTTCACCAAGTTTAGCCCAAAATTAAAATTTTATTTTTATTTTAAGGGTAAATTTCAAAATTAATAATTTATTGTTATAGGGTTTTAGAAATAAAATACAAAACTAATTTCACTAAGTTTAGCCCCAAATTAAAATTTTATTTTATTTTAAGGGTAAATTTTTATTCTTTTTATTAAGTTTAGCCTTAATTTCACCAAGTTTAGTCCCAAATTAATTTTTTTTTTATTTTAAGGGTAAATTTCAAAATTAATAATTTATTATTATAGGGTTTTAGAAATAAAATACAAAACTAATTTCACTAAGTTTAGCCCCAAATTAAAATTTTATTTTTATTTTAAGGGTAAATTCCATAATTAATAATATTGTTATAGGGTTTTAGAAATAAAATATATAACTAATACACTAAGTTTAGTCCAAATTAAAATTAAAATTTTATTTTATGGGTTAGAAAAATTAAAATTTATAAATGGTGTATTGGAACCAATAAAATGTCAACATGTGGACCGACGTATGATGGACACATTAGGAGGGAACATTGTGTGTGGCAAAATGGAAGGGGTGTAGCAAAGTTCTATTTTATCCTAATAATTATCATTTGAAACATAGTTGGTTATCTTATTTATCTATTTAATTCAAGAATCTGTTAATGGAGTATTTGACTTTTTTTCTCCAACTAATGTCCACACCAACCAAGTTCAATTATTTATTTCAGTATTATTGATCACATTCAATATTATCCAATTCAATTTTTGTATGCTACTTCTTGATAAAAATTGAAGAATACCCCTCCGCATTTTCTAAAACCTAAAATAGAATGGATAAAACCCAAAATAGATAAATGATGATAGTAAAGACAAGAAATTAGTCAGATAGACCATACATCCAATAATTTTTGTCCGAACTTCATCATCATATGTTGGAAAATCCATGTGACTATGGAAGATATGAAGCTCCCTTAGCCCTTGGTTTTAGGAAACTGCAGTTCCGAAACAATGGGTACCATTTCTAGAGGATGCAGAAAATTCCAAATGCTGTGGGCTACACCTTTTACCTATACATTTTCATTCATATAAGATGATGAACTATCCAATCCTTTTCCCTTCGAAGCATGGACATTTTTTCAAGTGAATGCATTAAAATCTCCTGAATATCTTTATCTCATGTATGTATGTTTGATAATATGGACAACTTTATCCGATAGCCGAAAGAAACCTCACTCATTTTGTCTTTCATTAATGTTCTTGAATAAATTTTTGTGAATTAAATTTGAAGATCAATTTTATCCCATTTGGAGATATACATATGGAGGTTGTAATACAAAGAACCGGTTGTATACGTTGGAACATCCCTTTCATACATTGGTATTTAAAAAAAAATGATTTAATACATCGTCAGTGGAATTTAGCAGACTACACATGCGGGTCCTGAAGGGTGACATGTGTCATCTAGGGACTAGATTGAAATATTTAAAACTTAGTTAATACTAGGATTTGACCCGCGCTACGCCGCGGGCTAGAGATCTCTATGTTCGGTTATGGATTGGTTAATACACGAATGTTTGAGGAACATATAAAAAAGAAGTTTATGTGTGAATCTTGTATCTGTATATCGGTTTTGGAAAATTGTTGAACAATTAATGAATTAGGAACTTGGAGGAATAGCTTGCTCGAAAATGATTAGTGATTGTATAATGTTGAAAAAATTATTGAATATGAAAAGATTATAATGTAAAACACTATACAATTTACAATGTGATTTGTAGTTAAACTAATTGAACCAACATTGGAGTTTCATTTCAAAGGGTAATAGATATGTAACGGTACACATTATTGTTAATAGATACAAATTCCTTGTTTATAATTCCTTCAAACAGACCATTGAACCTTTCACTCCGTGGACCTCTCTCAAACCCTAACCGGTCACAATAATGCCATCTCCTCCCTCAAATTCTCCTTGCTGGCACCGTTGAATGTCCATTAAAAAAATTCTAATAAACTCCACAGTCTCTTAAGGAGTCCTTAACATTTTCAAGGAATTCCATATTCCTTTTATGCCATACCGCCAAAGGCATTTTTATGGATCCTCTCTCATCTCTATTGGAACCTAATCTCTATTCCAAAATGCGCCGGCAGGTTTGTTTCAAAATTTTGGTCTATTCTGTTCCAAAATATGCAGGCTATTATATAACTATTCCTACTTTCAAAACAAAGCAGTGGACAATGGCTCTACTATATTATTTGAAAAAATTCATAATAATTACCTGAAGATTCCAAAGTTGTAGAAGGCACAATAGACCAAAATTTCCCTCTTAAGGAACAGTCATTTCTCAGACTCCATTCCCTACACCCTTGCTCTCTTCGATCTATCTGGAGCAAAACTTTAATAATTTATGACAAACATTTCTTAACCACTGAAAACATAGCTAGAAACAAAATCCAATGAATAAGAGATCAAACAGTTGGAATTTAGCTAAGAAAAACATTTTAAAGCTAAATGTTCTTTGTCATTTTCCCATGACTTCCAATAACAACAGGAGAACAAAATAAAACAGTGAAAGACTTGATTACCTCTAAGGACCTATCTCCATCAATAAAGAGTTTGACCAAGGAATAAAGGACCACTTTTTTATTCAGAGAAAAGATGAAGAAGAAGAATGCTCAATTACAATCATAAACTCTAAACGGTTCTCATATTTCTTTTGGTTATATATATTCACATAAGTAAATTTGTTATATGGTGCTGGTACAAAATAGTTAAGTCCAAAAAGAAATAAGGAGAGGTACATAAAAATAGCATGAATGGACTTCAGGATTGAAGAACCAATGCACTTGGTAATTCCAAGAATGCACAAAAGGTGTTCTGCTTCAACTGGAAATTAAAATGAATATGGTACCTTCAGATACCCATTGGACAGAATCTTCCTCATGAATTTGATCTCAATGGGCTTAAGGTGCTGATTTAAACTCATTCATCTGCAAATAATAGCCAGAGCATACTCCAATAATAAATCAGGGGATTTTTCTTAATCATGATTAGTTATAAATATTAGTTATAAATATCAAAAACTCATCCCTCAGTGATATGATGGTCATGGAATGATCCAGGCCAAATATATCTTGAAATTCATTGGCTAACTAATTGACTGATCAACCATTTTTTAAATTTCATGAAGAGAATAACTTTGAAATCAAATTAAATAAGTACTAATCCACTAAAGATTTATTTAAGCAATCTAAATTTATAAATTAAAATTAGAGCCAATAATTTTAGAACATAAGAATGAATATTAAAAGCCATGGATGTAGTACGTTTGAGTTTAGAGGATAATGGAGTTATTAAATGGCAACAAATAAAAAAATCTTTATATGAATGAAAACAGATCAATAGACAAACAAAAGAAATAAATCAGTTACATAGGTAATAGGTAATAGATTAGCAATGATTTACCTTCTCAAGCAAAGAGATGAATGATAGGAGTTTGAATTCAACTTAAAGAGTCTTCAATCTTTGTTTGGTAGGAGTTTCCCAAACATTAGACCCTTGTTCATTAAAGGAAAAAACTGATAGGCATACAAATCAAGAAAAATTTAAAGGAAAAACTTATTAGCATACAAATGAAGGAAAAAACGATTAAAGGAGGGGAATTGTGGAATTTTTTTTTTCAAAAAGTTCTTATTCAATGATTTCTACTGGTCCCTCTTTTCTCTGCCATCCCTTTCCCTCCGACTCTCTCCTCGTCTAAGTAGAATTCATTGGAATTCTCTTTTAATACCTAATAGTCAATGTCTCAGATCTCAAATATGATCCAAATTCACCAAATGATGATAAAAATAAACAAAAAGAAAATCTGGAGAGACATATAAACCTTGAAATTTGAAAATCTTTCATTCTTTCTCTTCTCTCCTCCCCTTATTTGAATCTCTTATTACAACGCATCACAACATAGAAAAGGAGGCCATACAAAACAAAATACAAAAAAACGATAGGAAGAATCAAAATAAAGAGGCAGAACACAGAGGCAGCAGAACAACAGCGGCACATAATGCAGAAGGCTATACTAAACAACAGAAACCATAACAATGAACACCCATAAATTTAACACATTCATCGAGAGATACCTGAATGATAAACTTGGAATCCATGATAGATCTGATAAAAAAAATAGGGAAACTAATTAGCATCAAAAGATAGGTGTATGATACCCTTTCCCAAATAAGCAGAAAACGACAAATTAAGCTGAAGAAATTTGACACTTTCATATATCAGAAACATTGATGTAATAATAGAACGGTAAAACTCTAAAACAACTCAACTATTATACCCATAAACTAAATGATAACATGCTAAAATTATTAAAACAAAAAAATTAAATTATATGCTTGGAGAGTAAACCGATTAAACACTGGAAGCATATCAAAATGTAAAGACAAAAGAGGGAAAATAGGACCTAAACATGAAGACGATTAACAACCTCCTTGGGTTCATGTTGCAAAATCTCAATTAAGCTCTGAACCATCATCCAAGACCCTTTCGCTCTCGATCAAATCTGAGAAGAAAAGATATTTGCATCCTTCGCTTCTCTTGGGAGGCAAACAGGGTAAACAGGCAGGCAGCAAGCAAGCAATGACAGAAGCAAAGAGGAAAATGAAAGAAGAATCCCCAGCATCTTTTCCTCTTCCTCATCCTTTCTTCTTCTTCTCATTCTTTCTCGACCACTTTTTCTCCTTCTCCCATTTCTTCTGTTGCCCTTCTTCCTTCTTTTTTCCTTCTTTTTTTTGATGAGAAACAATCCATATAAATTATAATCCAAAGTTTAAATCCAAAGTTTAAAATACTATTCCAAAGCGACATGCATCATATTGAGAATTGAGAGCAGGGTCCCGCACGGTTCGGTTGTTTGCATAATCATGATCACCAAACCCAATTTGAATGATTCTTGTGATGGCAAAATAACTTTTTAAATAACTTTTTTAACCCACCAGAAAATGAGCTAGAATCACAAAAGGCGTGTTCTATTGCAGACAGAAAATACCCTAGTTTGGTTTGCCTAAATCTCGCCTAAGAACAAAAAGAAGAACAACGTATACGGGCATGGAAGTAAGGAATAAGACAGAGGAAAAGAACCAGACAACCAAAAAACGAACAACAATAAGCAGCAATAATAATATAATAAAAAAAAAAGAGAAAATAACAGGAGAAGGAGAACAGATTATTAGAACCATCAAAGTGAAGAAGCACGAGACCGAAGAAGATAGCAAGGAACTCGAAACAAAGGCCCTGCAAAGACAAGAGAAAGCAACAAAGAAGAGCATGAGGGGAAAAAAGTATGAAGCAAACTGAAAAATTGAGAGAGAGTGAAAAGAGAAGATGCAAAGCAGCATGAAACAACCGAACAAACAACAAATTGCCCATTTTTTGAGAGAACCCAACCAACTAAGGAAGCGAAATCGCAGATAAACAAATGAAAACAGCAAAGTGAACCAAAGGGGAAACAAAATAAAGAAATTCCTCAGCACCTGAACCTTCAGGCATAAAAATGGAGAAGACAATGACAACGACGGCGCGAAATTGCAGAGGAGAACAGAAGCCCTAAAAAAGGAAATCGGCAAGGATAGAGGTCTGAAAGACGAGATGGATGAACAGACGGAATTCGATGAAAGCGAAAATGAATCGGAGCAGGAAATCGATGAAAGCGAAAATGAGGCAGAGAATAGAAAGTCGGAGGGAAATCGATCAAGGCAGAAAATGAGGGATAAAGTCGAAAGCAGCAGCGCAAAATGGGGGCTAAAGTCAAAAAGCAACAGCTGCAATCGTGGGGAAGAAGGATACCCAGGATTGAAAACGGGCCGAGCAGCAAGAAGGGGTTGCGGGTGGGCTGTAACCAGCTGACGTGGCTGAATCCTCTTCGCCAATTGAAAGGATCGAACGGCTCAAATTCAATTGCATTTTACTGTTCATTTGATTTTGGGTGGACCCGTGATTGAACATCCTCCCATTATATGTAGTCTTTGATAAAAATGGACATGTCTCAAGTCTACAACCCGCTTGTGGAGTCCAAAATTTACACCGCCAACGTATCAAATAATTACCCTTAAAAAAAAGTGTCAAATGTCTAATTTGGGTCTAAATCTTTCTGAACTTACTTAATTTGAGTTTAAAGCTTAAAGTGCACCAAGATGAGTGTAAATGTTATCGAAATCAAGCAATTTGGGTCTAAATTAGATGGTGCTCTAGCTGTGAAACGCACGGCCGTTACGGTTTCTGTTTTTAGGCTCAAATTGGTCAACTTTTGAAATGTTTAGACTCAAATTAAGCAATTTTTGAAAGGTTTAGGCTCAAATTGGTAGCTAAAAATTCCATATAGACACATATTTTCTTTCACTAATACGCGCTAATAGCCTGTGGACTACGATTCCAAATTTCTGTCTAAATTATGTCCAAATTGGTTGGTTTTGGAAATGTTTAGACTTAAATTGTTATGTTTTAAAGGTTTGGGATCAAATTGAGCAAATTGACAAACATTTAGACCCAAATTGGATTATTGGCCTAAAAAAATTGAGAGTAAAAGATTAAAAACAAGATTTAAATATAATGAACAAGACACTTTTTTTCCTTTTGCTGCTAATGAACAAGAATTAAAATATTATTACAAAGGAAAGATTCCCTCCCTTAACTTATCTTCTTTCTTCGGCCAAAAAACTTAGGTTATGTTTGGATAGTGGAGAACATTCTCCATTTCCATCTCCAAAAATATAAAAAAAAACGGTATTGACACAACATGTTTCAATGAAAACAAATGTATTTTTGGAGAATGGAGATGACAATGGAGGGGGAAATGAAGAATATGTTTGTTGATGGGTTCTTTGTTGCGGTGGAGGAGACGTCGCAAACAGAGCAAGAGGATACGGAGGAGGCGGCGGAGAGGAAGACCGGAGCAGATCTAAGTGAGAGTGTGGTGTTGGCAGGTGGTATCTTGGCTTTTTACGGTGGTTTGACGTGAGCAAACAGACAGAGTTTTAGGGTGATTTCTCTGTGATGCCAAAGGATCCTTTTCAATGGTTTCAACTCCACTATATATAGTGGAGAGGCTTTGAAGTGAAAGAACGTGTGTAATAATTACGATGTCCCGTAATTATAGTATACTAATCATATATATATATATATATATATATATATATATTAAAACTGAGGAAGTTGGACAAAAGGAAATAAATTAATTACTTTAGGTTGATTGGGAAATATATTAATTACTTTTGATTGATTAATTAGTTGATTTGAATAATTTGATCAATTAAAATCAATTAGTAATAATTCTATTTAATTAATTGTTATAAATGTAAATTTTGATTAATTACAATCAATTAACATTAATGTTATTTCATATATATATCATATATATATATATATATATTAAAACTATAGACGTTGGAGAAAAGGAAGGTTATTAATTATTGAAGCCTCCTCCTTCTGACAAGTGGCATGTATTAATTAAATTGATTGAATAATTACATCTCAATTATTATGTTTTAGATCCACAATTATCTCATCAATTAATTGATTAATATCATTGTTAAATACCAATTTCATTGATTTGATTTTAATAGTTGATTGAATATATTCAAATCAAAATCAATTACAATTATTAATGAAAACTTTACATAATTATGTTTATTCCTTTTCATAATTACATTTAGTCATTTACAATGGTAGTAAAAGTAAGATTCGGTTTCATGCACCAATTCCTCTTAAGAAAATCAAGTCAATATTGAAAAGTGCATCTTATTTTTCTTTTATACTCAATTTTAGTAATTACTTTTTTAAATTATGAAGAAAGTCTTAATTTCCATAATTAACTTTGATATCCCCAATTTTGGCAATTAGTATTGATGTAATTTCACTAAATATCCTCAAATTTGGCAATTAGTATCGATGTAATTACACCATTAATTTTCATATAATTATTATTGACACCAATTTCATTTGATTTGCCTGAATCAAATTTAATTTCACATACATTTTACCTTAAATAGTGATTCTGTCATCTATATAAAGTCAAATAGTTCTTTCAACATTTTTCACCATTGTTCCACAATCTTTATTCAATTTTTTTGTCTCCATTATTTAAAATATTTTGTTCAAGTTTCTTTCTACTTCTCCATCTCCTATTCTTCTTGACATATCGTTTTTTTTTCCATATATCCATACTTCATTGTCTTCTATTCTTCTCCACCTCTTTCCATTTCTCATTTTGCGTTATACTCCATGTTTATTGGCCGAAAAAGACAATGGAATATGTAGATTTATTTTTGTCTCAATTTTGTTTTATTATTTATTTATCGTTTGGCAGACCTTCAAAGTCTACAATTTGGCAAATCATCCCTCATCGTCATCGATATCAATAGTCGAGAGGAGCTAACAATATACTACAAAGTAGCAAGAGAGTTTCTCTATTATTTTTCATTTAACATTTTCCCTTTGTTTTTTTTTTTGTTATTGCCATATAGGCAATTTTGTTAATTGTTATAATATTTATAGTCTATACTTTTTATTAATGATTATAGTTGTAAATTTCTTCTAAAGAAAAAAAAATTAGTTGCTTGGTTTAACCATTTTTTCTATTGTAGAGGATTTATTTTGGTGTACATATATTATATTTTTCATATATTCTATTTTTATTTTCTTTTAAGGGAATAATCAAGTATGTTGTATCGCTTCATCTTGCTATTTAAAAAATTAATGTAAGTCTCGATGTTGCTAAGGGATTTTAATTCACAACCTTCATAAATTTATTATGAAGTGCAATTCAAATGAAGTACTTTAAAGTATAAGATTACATGATGCAAAGTTACTTACACTATTACACATTGGCTAGCAATAAGGTACTACATATATAGTTTATCATCGAAATGCCAATGTTTAAAAAAAACATTTATATGCCATGATATTATTTTTGTTTTGATGAAATATGTCATGATATTGTTAATAATAGGAAAAATGCCAAGCCCTTGGAAAGGAATTGACATAAAACCATAAAAATATATTTTTTTCTTTAATTTTACCTTATTTTCATGTAATTATAGAATTATTATTATATTATACATGAAAAAAAATCGATTAAAGTTAGACAAAATGAAATCAATTATAACCAATTTAGATTTTATGCAATCAAATAATTAATGTATATGGGTTGATTGATTGGTTAATTATAAAATAACATGTCAATAAAAAATTATTGATTGATTCATTAATTGCAAATTAGACTTTATTTTCTAAAATACAGTTTTGCACATAAATTTGAGTACAAATATGTTACTCTACAATTTAAAATCTACTCTCAACATTATTCATTGATACTCGATCCACCTTTTTTGTAGCACACCCAATTCAAAGAAAAAAATCATAACTTTCAACTTTTATGCTTCAAAAAAATTATTATAATGAGTTTTTCATAGAACTTGATTTGATATGAATACTTTCAAACCAAATCAATAAAAAGTAATGAAAATTTCAAATTAACTATGAATAAATTAAAGAAGTAAATCTTTGTTACTAGCTAAAACTAAAAAGTCTAAAGATTAGTAAAAAGGGAAAAAGGTTAATAATGTTCTTTATAAGTTATATATATATATATATATATATAACTTTATAAACTTATTAGAAGTTAGGTCTCTAAAACATCTTATAAGGTTACCAAAAAAAATATAGTCCCTAAAATATCTTTATAATAAGGTTAATAAGGTCAATAAGAATACTTATAATAACGTTATTAAAATGCTTATAAAATGTTACTAAGAAACTTAATGAGATCATTGAAAATGCTAATAAGATTTCTAAAAAGCTTATAAGAACAATAAACAAATTATTAAGGTTAGTACCTTACTAAGGTTTATAACTGAACAAAATAAGGTTATTGAAAAGTTTTTATGAGGTTAGTATATAAAAAGCATATGATGTTAATAAAATAGCTTAATAATGTTTTTAAAAATATTATAAAATCACTATAAAGAGGGTTAATAATTTTTCGAATTTTTTTCATCCCCGGGCAACGACCGGTTTCTAAACTAGTATCAATTGATAGCAGTAATATGCAATTGAGTGATTTACGGTAGGATTAATTTAGGCCATCAATTAGGGATTGACAGGTGTGATTGCGAGATTTACGGTGAAACTGGTTTAAGGTGTCAATCATGGGATTTATGGTAAGAAGGAAACATTCAAGGAAGATAGGCTCAAAAGGGTTTATCACTCTCACGTGAGAAAAAGTTGGGATTTTATCTCCAACTACCTCCTAGTCCCAGCCTCCAAGCCAAACTCTCCGACATATCCCAAAGGTGGAGCTGACATCGGACCCTGCCATATCCTATGTCAACCCCATCGTATCGTCATTACTAGTGCGTTGCACGTGACCGCCAAAAAGCAGTGTCAACATTTTGCCCCCTGCATGAGAATTCTTAGTATAAGCAATTCTTATGCATATTTTATAATAATCATAAAATTATAAGTGCAGCGCATATCATGAATATTTTTGCCCCCTGTCTAGGAGATGTAAATATACTCCAGCACTACACACCCCAGTGCAAGTAAGAGCCGCAAGAATGTATGCTTGCTCTCTGCACATGGATGCATGGTGCTTTAAGATGTACTTTAAGATGTGCTTTTCCATATAGCACAGCAATAACAATAGTATGTTCCAACACATGTGTCAATTACTTTTTTGCAACATCATGTGGCAATAATTTTATGTCACAAATTTCATTGCCAATGGATATAAAATTCTTTCTTTTTTAACAATTAAATATCAAATACATATAAGTAATTTAATTTAGGATTGATTTAAGACTTGAGCTTTTTCTAAGTCTTATTTAATTTGGGATTTCGAAATTATATATTTTAAGGAGGAAAAGAATTAATTTTTTTTGTTTATTCAAGAAACCTTATTGACATAGGAAACCTAGGGAAAAATCTGATTGTCCTAGGGAAAATCTGTAACCATTCGGTTTGCCTATTATTATTAGGATTTTAAACTAATGTCCCTGTATATAATCAAAGACAGCCATTTACAAAAAAGAAGCATAAGTCTAAGCAATTGGCAGAATGATTTGAAGAAGGGGAATTTCATTGAATTCAGAGTCAGGTGATAACGTTTCAAATTTAAGTAAGGAAGCTAATTTTTTTTGGTAAGCTCTTTTCTTTTCTTCTCACTTTGTTAATATGTGTTACTGGCTTACTAACATTGTTCTTGTGATTTCTTCTCTTCATCAATTTGTTATCTCAATAGCTATGCCACTAGTCACATTATTGTTTGAATCGATCTCCTCCTTTTCCTTTTAATCGGTGCCTCTTTGTTAGTTTTATTCCTTGTATTGCACTATGAGTAACGCATTGACTCTTGCTTATGATGATTTTTCATGTATTCAATTCTGCCATTACAGTTTTGGATATTATAATGAGTATATATATAGGGTATGGTTCGGAATTCCTTATGTTTATCTCATGCTTTGTTGTAAACTATGCCACTGTTATGTTTGTTATCTTTAATTAATTCGGCTATATTTAATTTCAAGATTCATGTGATCAACACGTATTTACTTGTTTACAAAAGGTTGAACAACCAGTGAATCACCAATGCTCGATGCTTTGTTTGACTAATTTTCTGTTTGCTCCCTGTATCGGAGATGCAAATATACTTTTCTAGCACTACACGCCTCAGTGCAAGTAAGAGTTGGAAAGATCTATGTTTGCTCTCTGCACATGAGTGCATGGTGCTTGACATGTAAATATGTTTATCTTTGATATGCACTTTAAAATTGATACCAGTCAACGCCTTTATTAGTATTTTTTTTGTCGACATCTTGTGTCAATTACCTGCTGCCAATAATAATATCCTATGGCAATTGAATGTGGCAATACGTACTCTATGGCAATTACCTTACGTTAATCATCTTACGCCAACACCTCATGTCGACACTCTATTGACAATGGGTGTGGAAATTCTATATGTTTTCATTTTGACAATGGTTCTGACAAATTTATTTATTTATCATTATAATTGCTAATTAATTAATAAATAAAAATATTAGAAAGTTTGATTGATTTACGACTCAACAAGAAATCCTGTGAAGAAAATCCATTGAAAGGCCACCTATTATAATTAGGGTTACAACCTATTTTATTCCTATAAATTAAGTATAATGACACTCGGTCTAAATTCATGAGAGGAGAAATTAAAATTTGCTTTAAAATGAGTGAATGTGAGATTTAAAAGTTAGGGGCATTCACGAATCAAGCACGAGTTCAAGGTATAGGTCATTCTCTTATTTGCTTACATCCCGTGATTTGTGATTAACCCTTTGTCGGTTTGAAGCTTATGTAATCTGTTGTTTCTCTTTCCTCTTCATCATATTAGCGAATGCAACACATGTGCTTTATATATTTTTTCATATTGTGATTTTTTTCTTAAATTGCAAGTTACTATGCGGTCTAGATTGGCCTATGATTTAGTGGAATTCCTTTGCTAATTCAATTAAAGTTAAACGGTTTGTCATGTTTGTTTTGTCGGTTTATAGCTTATTGCATATAAATTTCAATGCTTTAATTACTTATACGTGTTTCCACATAGTTTATGGACTTTGTTTGAATTGATTTTAATTACTCATGCCATTGAATTTTTTTTGTTAAATTGTAATATTCCTTTTGGAAATTGGATTAGAGTTTGGTGGGCGATTCCTTGCCCCCATTTTTTTTATTTTTACTTTTATTTTTTGCCTAAAACGGTTGAAGAGAAATTCTTCTTCTGCCTTCTTCTTTCTGCTATACTTAATCATTATAGGTTGCATATATACTCAATCATTATAGTCTGTCATCGTATATCTTTGTCAACTTGGATTCATTCATGCTTAATTATTCTTTCAATTTTCTACAGAACATATATATTTTCATTGATTCAGGAAGTTGCTATGCTCATATATATATATATATATATATATCAATGTGTTTTGATTGTAGCACTTGAGGTATAAGCTAATGTCTATGTGATAGGCATACACATAATGTACATATATGTTTCAAACTTGTGATTCTTTCAACAAGTTGGATGTAAGTTATGCAATTAACTTATGATATATGTATATAATCTTCTTCTCTTTTGTCTTTTTATGCCGATCATGCATATATATTTATATGTATCCACAAAATTATAAAGCA
Source organism: Corchorus capsularis (assembly GCA_001974805.1). Taxonomy (NCBI): domain Eukaryota; kingdom Viridiplantae; phylum Streptophyta; class Magnoliopsida; order Malvales; family Malvaceae; genus Corchorus; species Corchorus capsularis. The sequence goes on along the minus strand of AWWV01012246.1, from coordinate 18,463 downwards.
AGTGGGAGTACTTATCTCATAATTTCTGTGTATCTCTCAGGTTCAATGTCTTTGTCATGATGGAGACCATTTGTGTATCTCCCATATGTTCAACGCCTTGGAGCATTTGCAACATTTAACTTATGGCGTTGGAGAGAAGTATGGTGTTGGCGACACCCTGTTGGAAGTATGGTGTTAACGGCACCATTGCCAATGGCAACCTTCTTTATTGATATATCTACACGTTAGAAGTTTTCATGTATGCACAAGTAATACGAAAGTAACATATATAAGATAAATCTGAGCATTTGAAATAATGTATAGGAGATATTTTTTATGCTCTGTAGCTATTGCCCCCTGCATGGAAATCCGATTAGCATGAAGGAAGTTCCATGCATTAGAAAATAATTGATTAATAAAGAATGCTTTGCAAGAAGCTACCGTATAGAGAATTCCTTCTGAAGATGGGTGCTCACATAAGAGCTACCGTATAGAGTATTCTTTCTGAAGAAGTGTGCTCACATAAAAGCTATTGTATAGAGTATTCTTTCTACAGAAGTGTGCTCACATAAGATGCATCTCCTTTTAACATTGGAATATGGAGTCCTGCATATCGAATTTCATCATCAAAGCATGAGAGCAAGAGGCTAGCACCATGTAGCCTTGTAAGCAATAGAGGCTGTCTGCATCATAATAATTAAGAGTTGCAAGAGCGAGTGGCATCAAAGGCCAGCGGCATAATAGCCAAATATTGGGCGACTATGGCCAGCGGCTTTATAGCCAATTTTTGGGCGACTTAGGCCATCGGCATTATAGCCAAGTATTAGGCGACTTAGGTCATCAGCATTATAGCCAGAAATAGAGCAATAGAAGCTAGCAGCATGGAGTAATAATACAAGATGACATTGGAAGCGGGTGGTGACAATTTGCTTTGCCAACACCATATGGGAGATTGTGTATTTCTTACAACACCATATGGAAAGAGAATGTACCCCTTCACATCGGAAGAAAGTTATAGCTTTTTTTTTTTTAATCTCGGCGCATCTTATGTACTTCATGACATTGGAAGAAAGTGGTAATAGTTTGCCAACACCATGTGGAAAAGAGTATAATTCTTGTCATTGGAAGCACCACCAATATGTTGGAAGAGGATATAATTCTTGCCATTGGAAGTGCCACCATCATGTTGGAAGAGAGTATAATTCTTGTCATTGGAAGCGCCACCAGTATGTTGGAAGTGGGTATAAATTTTGTCATTGGAAGCGCCATCACCTGGAAGAGGGTGTAAATTTTGAGATTGGAAGCGCTGTCACCATATTGGAAGAATCACCATATTGGAAACAGAAAGCGCTATCTCCATGTTGGAAGAAGAAGTCAGCAGAAAACGCTATTCTCATGTTGGAAGAAGTATAAATTCTCTTTGTTGGAAGCGTCAGCATCATGTTGGAAGCGCAACCATGTTGGAAGCGTCAGCATCATGTTGGAAGCGGAACCATGTTGGAAGCGTATATAAATTTTATCGCTGGAAGCGCCACCCTCATGTTGGAAGAGTGTATAAATTTTGTGATTGGAGGCGCCACAATCATGTTGGAAGCGCATATAAATTTATTGTTGGAAGCGCCACCATATGGAATTCCAACTTCGTTGTATAAAACATCCCATTTTTTCAACACCATATGGAATGTACCTGATATTCAAAGAAACACCATTCTTCACTTCCACGTTGAGAGCAAGTATTGGTGATCACCGACAATGTGAGGCGCTTTTACTTGTTGCATCTGCTTGCATAGAATGAATACAGGCGTTGTAAGCCTTTTTTTTTTTAAAGCTGCATAGGCTATAGTAGGCGTTGCAAAGCTGCATAGACTGTAGGCGTAGTAAGCCTTTTTTTTTTTAAAGCTACATAGGCTATAGGCATTGTAAGCCATTTTTTTTAAAGCTGCATAGGCTATAGGCGTTGTATGCCCTCTTTCAAGCTACATTGGCTATAGGCATTGTAAGCCTTTTCTTTTTAAGCTACATAGGCTATAGGCATTGTAAGCCTTTTTTTTTAAGCTGCATAGGCTAGAAGTGTCAACAAGGAGGGGCACTCCTGGAGGTGCAATCAGTGCAACACTCCTAAGGGTGCATATGCTCCAAGTCAAAATAAATTTTTTTTAATGGGCTACATAGGCCAGAATCATCAACAAGGAAGGGCACTCCCGGAGGTGCAACCAGTGCAGCACTCCTATGGGTGCACTCACTCCAAGTCAAAATATAGATTTTTTTAATGGGCTACATAAGCCAGAATCAACAAAAGGAAAGGCACTTTTGGCTACGATCCTTGCTGGAATCTTAATTGGCTACATAAGCCAGAAGCATCACAAAGGGAAGCACTTATGGCTGTGATCCTTGCTGAATATGGAATCTTCTTTATGTCGAATTCAGAAAAAATTAGCGATTGATTCTTTTGTTCCAAGAATTGGTGAAGTTGATCTTTAGTAAGTGTCAGCTGCAGAGGCTGTGACTTCACACTCATGGTATTGTTCAAAGTTGGGTAGTGGTAGTGCCAGCACCATTAGTTGTCTCAGATGCGACTGACAGTTTCAGCATCTTGCCATTATCGCCGTTCACCGCCTTCATTAACTGACAAATCTCTCTTCCATGGCAACCCTTCATTTATGATTATTTTTTTTTCACGTCAAAAGCTTTGGCCCTATCATCGAAGACCACCATTACTTTTGTCAACAGCTCCTGATCTGTCAGCAGCTCCTGATCATGTGCAAGAGCGTCAGATTCGTTTCCACTAGCACTCATGGTCGCTCACCGCCGCTTTGACTCGTTGTCGATTGCTCTTTCTTGAACGCTCCTCCCCAGTGGAGTCGCCAAAATGTTGATGGGTTCTTTTGTTGCGGTGGAGGAGACGTCGCAAACAGAGCAAAAGGATACGGAGGAGGCGGCGGCGGAGAGGAAGACCGGAGCAGATCTCAGTGAGAGTGTGGTGTTGGCAGGTGGTATCTTGGCTTTTTACGGTGGTTTGACGTGAGCAAAGAGACAGAGTTTTAGGGTGATTTCTCTGTGATGCCAAAGGGTCCTTTTCAATGGTTTCAACTCCACTATATATAGTGGAGAGGCTTTGAAGTGAAAGAACGTGTGTAATAATTACGATATCCCGTAATTATAGTATACTAATATCAATTGATAGCAGTAATATGCAATTGAGTGATTTACGGTAGGATTAATTTAGGCCATCAATTAGGGATTGACAGGTGCAATTGCGAGATTTACGGTGAAACTGGTTTAAGGTGTCAATTATGGGATTTATGGTAAGAAGGAAACATTCAAGGAAGATAGGCTCAAAAGGGTTTATCACTCTCACGTGAGAAAAGGTTGGGATTTTATCTCCAACTACCTCCTAGTCCCAGCATCCAAGCCAAACTCTCCGACATATCCCAAAGGTGGAGCTGACATCGGACCCTGCCATATCCTATGTCAACCCCATCGTATCGTCATTACTAGTGCGCTGCACGTGACCGCCAAAAAGCAGTGTCAACAATGTTTATTTTATTTTGAGATTTTCACTCCATTGCCATCTCCATTCTCTAAAAATATGTTTGTTTGTATTGACACATGTTATGGTACTACCTATTTTCTTTGATATTTTTTGGGATGAAAAATGGAGAATGTTCTCCATTAGTAAACATAACCTTATCTTCTCTCTAGTAGAGACCATAGTTGCACCAGAGGTTCAAAAACCCAAGTCACACCATGAGGACTTTCATGAGCCAAGGTTACTACTTACTAGCATATCAACACATTTACTCCCCTCCCTTCAAATATGATTAATCTCAATGATCCAATTACCACTTATATAAATTCATAGCAATCACGTAGATAGATAAAGCAAGTTACTCCATTTATATGTCCATAATTAGATGAAAGTGGAAGAATTTTGTTGGAAACCGAGCCCCCCTAATTAATCACCACAAAATCTCAAATATTAATTAATTTCATAAAACTTTTTCTTTTTTATTCTTTATTTGATTAATTAATTTAATTATGGCTAATGTCAAAAAAATAAATTTAATTATGGCATGATAGTAGAATGAGAGAATGATTAACCCTTAATTTCAATGACTAAAATTCAATCCTCTTACAGAAAAAAAAAAAAAAGTTTGGCACATACATAGAACCAAGCAGCCAAATTTTGAAAAAGACTTCGGAAATTGATGGTTTTAAAAATCAGACCGAATTGTCGGTCCAATCGGTTGAACCGGGTGCCGTGGGCCTCTCCGACCCGGACAATATACCATGTCTCAAGGTCTGTTAAAAGTCAATATCCGGGTTTTGACCGATTGAACCGGAGAACCGGACCGGTTTTGACATGTTGACTTAAATTTAATATTTTGAATTTTGAAAAAAAGATTTGCTAGTGGAATTTGAATCCATGACATATTAAAAAAGTTATAAACTACTCAACCACTCTACCAGAATACTTTTTATGTCATTGTTATGCAACAATTAATATTTATTATATATAAAAATCGTGTTTTGATTTCAATTACCGGACCGACGGTTGGACCGGTTGAACCGATCGAACCGTTGTGGGAGCCTTTTTGTGTGATGGGAAGGACTGGGTCGGCTCTCTATTGGGTTTGAGCCCAGCCCAAATTTCCCTGAAGAGAAATCGGGTTATAATAAGATATCGATACCAAGATTAGAGAGAAAACATTGGCTGCTATCCAAAGAACACTTCCTGCCGCAGAAAAACAAGGTTATAACAGAGGATGAACTGAGGAAGATGAAAAAGATGAACAAGAAACCCAGAAACGTATTGCCTTATAGTAAAATGGATCGAAAAACTTCTTTTATTAATTTCAGGACTTGTGAGAAACGAATTGGGTGTGAGATTTGGGAGAAAGAAGAAGGAATCTAGTGAGAACAATGGGATCGAAAATATGCTAATGACGATGGGGAAGAACACCAATTTGAGGAGAAACGAGATCAATCTTCTTGTTGTGCTTTGAAGCTTGATGATTCTTGAGAAGTATGCCGCTTAGGGTTGTGGCATAGAAAGGTTGATTCTCGTATATGAAAACTGATGCCATTTTTGCTGCTGGAGGTCCCCTTTTATAGCCTTTTTGTTGCCCGGTCGGAAAATCTTTACACATCAGTTCATCGGCTTGGATTTCTTTCTGACTTGGAATCAAGTCAGAGGAGTGGGCATCTTTTCTCCATGGCAGAGAGAACCTTCCAATTTGAGGCTGATAACAATGGCCCTTTCCTTATTTTGAAATTAGTTCCGCTTGCCTTCAAGCAAACATCACTATCGCACCTCGTTTCTCTTCTCAAGAGCAAGATTCCGCCAAAGTCTAATTAGGCTTTTAGATCCCACTTTCTGCAGCCATTGATTACCCTTTTGGTATTAAAGATCAGCCCCAAGCATAGCTGCTCTCCCCAAGAATGGTAATCAAGGAAGATTCCTTCCTCTTTTGCCGCCAAGCCACATCTCCCAATTTGTTCCCGGCGTGGGCTTGGTCCACGATTAGTCCTGCAGTGAAAATTAATTAGCACTAATCCCTGCCATAAATAGTTAAATATGAAGGAGTTTGAATTTAAGTAAAATTCTTCCTTTAGATGCTTTCCTCAGCAGGAAGTCTGACATGAAGCAGCACGAGATTGGACTTTGTGCCTTTTGTCTTCATGCTTTTGGTTGTGTGATTAGGTGGCAAGGCCTCAATGTCTTGGGCCTTTTGGGCCGAAAAGTGGACTTTGAGGGAGCAAGACCCAACGTAATATATATATATGTGATATGGGCTTTTGCTTCGTGTAAATAATGAAATAGTTGACAAGGCCCAATGTGTGTTAAGGACCTTTGTCATATAGAGAAGAAAATTGCCCTTGTGTTATATGTATTTAGGGACTTTAGTATAGATGCCTCTGTGTTATATGTGTTTGAGGACTTTGGGGAGAGAGAAATGCCATTAGGGATATGAAAGATATAAATATAAGGGGATAGATGACCCAACCTTAAGTATGCTTGGTGGGCTTTTGTGGTTTTTGGATCATCCCAATTTTGACCCCTAACATTTAGCCCCCTTTAAGTGAGAGCTCCTTGTTGTAGCCGGAGCTTGAATCTCAAATTGATCATGGGTCAAAGTCGCCCAACGGTTGCATCTTTATGGTAGGAAGATGGTTGCTCAATCAGGCAGAGGCTCCGCGGGATTTGTTGCACTTTTAGCTTCCGCAAGACAAGCACTTTTCTACCCTTTTGATATTGGTGTTGGATTGCTTCCATCTCTTCTAATTTTGAATTTCGTCGCGGCAGTATGATGCTTTGTTTTAATTAAAGTGGCTCATGTTGATAAGCTTCCTGCCGTAAGCAAGGTTGCCACTTCCGTAGGTACGGCTGATAGTATTGCTGCCATGGGTGATAAGGCTGATGTGTCGGCTAATGAGCCAAAGAACTTTTCAGCTTCTAGCAACACCTTGGAAAAAGTTTTGGATTAAACTGAGAATACCATGGACATAGATGGGCTTTCTTCATAAGAGGTTCCTGCTGCAAAGCAAGTTGCAAAAAAGACTTCTGCCATAATTGAAGTCATCACCATGGAGCCTGTGATCAACAATAGCATTGGCTACACATCTGGTGAGTTGGTTAATCGACCTTTCGATCAATTCTTCAATCATTTATTTGATGAATGATTGGTGCTGCTGCAGGAGATGTTGGTGATATTGATTTCGTGATTCCCTTTGTCACCATGGCAGGAAACCAGGAGAGAACCAACAAGTTCACTTTTGATGAAGAGCTGCCGCAACTAATGGCAGGTGAAAAGCTTTCTAATGGCATGACTCATAGTGGATTCTCAGCCATAAGTGACGGCATGTACAAGTGTTAGGCCTCGTTACACCATTTATGCTTCTTTGGCGCCGTGGGTTGAAAAGGCAATAGAATTATTTTCTGACTTTGCCTAGTCTGCCATAGCTAGTTTGAATTTCAGCTTAGTGTGCTACAGTCTTCAAGGCATGAGCTGGATTCCAATCAATTCTTCGAATGAAAATTTGTTATTTCGTTGGTGAGATTTCTTCAATGATGTCGCACCAAGATTTCGATGTGTCTCGGCTCTTTGCTCATTTGGAGTATTTGGCAGAAATACATGCTATTGGCTGAGCTTTCATCTTTTCTGAGGTTGCAAGGAGTGGAGAGTGTAGAGATAAGCTTGCCCAGACTAAAGAGGAATTGAAGTAATGCGAGCAGTAGATAGCCCATCAAGAGGAGATCATTGCTTTCATGGAAGTTGAGAAAGCCCAAGCTGAAGATGTGTTGAACTTGGGTTCAAGAGCTGATTGCCTTCTGCCACGTTATGCACAAGTTCGCAGCTTTCGACTTTTGGCGCTTGATCAGCTTTTTGCTTGGATTTTGTTGTGAATGAGTGGAAATTTCTGTTTGGACTATGTATTTAGGTTATGGGTATTGCCCTTTTTGGTTTAATTGAGATTTTATATGCGGAGATTGTGTATGGATTTCGGGTAGGCTTTTTATTACTTCGGTAGGAATTGAAATTTTCTACTCACCGTTGGTTCGAAAGTCAGAAGAGCCAGTCCTATTTGTGTGTGTGAAGTACCACCGGGATGCTGTGATAAGTTATTATCCCGGAAGGTAGTAGCATGGATTATGCGAAGGACTGCCAATGTGGGAACCGCCTCGGCTACAATCGCAATGAGGAAGATAATCACATAAGGATTGTGCGAAGGACTGCCAAATGTGGGAACTACCTCGGCTACGATCGCAATGATGAATATAATCGCATAAGGGTTGTGCGAAGGACTGCCAGATGTGGGAACTACCTCGGCTACAATTGCAATGATGAATATAATCGCATAAGGGTTGTGTGAAGGACTGCCAAATGTGGGAACTGCCTCGGCTACAACCGCAATATGGAAGATTATCATGTAAGGATTGTGCGAAGGACTGCCAAATGTGGGAATTGCCTCGGCTACAACCGCAATATGGAAGATTATCATGTAAGGATTGTACGAAGGACTGCCACATGTGGGAACTGCCTCGGCTACAACCGCAATATGGAAGATTATCATGTAAGGATTGTGCGAAGGACTACTAAATGTGGGAACTGCCTCGACTACAATCGCACTGAAGAAGGGGATCATGTAAGGATTGTGCGAAGGACTGACAAATGTGGGAACTGCCTCGACTACAATTGCAATGAAGAAGAGGACCATGTGATGGAGTATGATGAATGTGGTTGCCACGCCATGGTCACCAAGTAATGAGAAGATAGCCATGTATAAATTTACTGATTTGTCATTGCAGGAATTCTGATGTTGGAATTCTTCCTGCGGAGGAAGTGGAACCTGATGTTGAATCTCGTTGTGATCACTTGGAAGGGATGAATCTGTTACCCAAATAACGGGTTATGTGGCAGAGATGTTGAATGATCATCGCTTAGCTTGGTGGATGATCTTCATGATTGTGACTGGGGTATTTGCAAATGTTGAAGCTTTAGATCATCTGGAAAGAATCGGAGCTGCGATCGGGCTCCTTTGACTTATGAAGTTTTCGTTGTTGAAGCCCCCAAGTATTGAATGAAGAATGAGTTGCTGGAGTCTTTCAAGTGTTGAAAGATGTAGGGGTTGCTGCAGCGCCCAAGTGCTGAATCTGATGGAATATGTTGTATTGACATAGGCCCCAAGTTTTGAATGAGGAAGAAGCTTTAATCTTCAGAAATGCATAAGTAATCTTCTGCTGTCGCAGAGTGAGGACTTCTGAGGGTATAAGTATTAGGCATCCCTTGCATTGCCACGGGGTTGAGTAGTTTTGATCTTTTGTTATTGCCATAGATTTTACTGCTCAATGGAATCTTAATTGGAACACCTATCTATGCGACTTTGCACGTCGTGGATGGATTAAGGAAATTGAGGTGAACTCTTGGAAAATTTTGTTTCCCATTGCTGCTGGCGAGCTTGAGAATTTCTTCAAGAATGATGGTGTCGCACAGCAAGAACCATGTTGCATATGAGCTTTCCAAGTGTTGAATTCTTCAGATAGAAAACTTTGAGAATGTGTGTTTGCTGATGAAGAAAAAGGAGACTCGTTTGAGAAAGAGTACCGCTGGACTTGTATCTTTTCATAAAGTAAGACTTTGTTTTCCTACCGTGAGGAGATCAGCATTCTCGCTATAGACTGAAGGTGGAATAGTGAAATTTGTTGTTGTAGGGAGACCATAAGAGCTGGTCTTAGAAGAAAACGTATGTAGATGCCTTGATTGCTGCTTGTGAGCTTGAATAGTGTGGCATGATGCTTTTCACGTAGCGGGATGGTGCTTGACTGCCTTTTCTGCGGCAGGATGGTACTTGACTTGCGGCAAAATGGGATAAGGAAACTTTGTTTTCCTTCAATTGCAAAAAGTGTTGGCGCAATTGAAGGCTTCAGTATCTGGCTCAGTGATGTGTGAACCATCAGTTTGAAGGTCGTGCTGAGAGCCGCCATATGGCGTGTGAGCTTTGACTTTCGAAAGATTGAACTTCACTTTTCTCGTCCTGTGGTAGATCTTGTTCTTTGTAGTGGGTGTTTCGTACTTCAGCAGCACTTGCTTTGGATTAAATGGAGTTTGATGATAGCTTCCATCATGTGACCCAGCTTTTTAGTTGGAAGATGTGACATCTTTTCCTTTTAGAGCTTTTGAAACTTGGATGTGATAGATGCCAAGTGAGATTCTCTAGCAGCAAGTGTGTTTAAATCGAGCACTCTTCTTTGTTATTTTGCAGAAGAGTGTAGACACCCGTTTTTTTCCTGTATCCTTAAATTTGAATTAATTCATTTCTTATTCAGCATTAGGGACGCCCAGGGGCATTTTGGTCATTTTTGCACTTAGGGGGCATTTTAGTCATTTTTAAGTTCACCTTCAAATTAGACTAGTTAGTTCATTTAGATTATCTAGATCGCATTGAAAGTTGAAAGAATCTTAATGTATACCTTTGGAGTTTTTGCATATTTTCATTTAGTGATTTGACATTACGGTGTTTTCCATTAGTATTTTCATTTAGTAATTTGTTATTATTACACTCACTTAGTAATTTAGCTTTGTAGTAATTTAATCCGCTTTGTAGCTCAGAATTAGCCCATGAGTTAATTAACCCTCAATTTAGTATTTAGTTATGCATTGCATAAATGGGATTTTGCATTTTTGATTACTAAAACACTTTTTCTTTAACTTAGCATGTCTAATTAATTTCTTTAAGTCAAATACTATAATTTAGAAGACATATTAGAATAAGAAATAATTTCATAAGGCATAACAACTTGCATGACATGATTTCATGCATATCATCATACATCACTCACACTCAAAGTTTGAAAACACAAAAAAAAATAATAATAATAAAAATAAAATAAAATAAAATACAAAAAGAGAGAAGAACCATTTACATTTCATTTTATATTTTTGCATTAACACTCTCGAATAGGTCTTAATCTACATGCCTAGTTATCAATTGTTTTTCTCTGGTTTGTTCTTTAAACATTTTCTTGTCTTTCCTTCTTTCTCCATGGCTGCTTCAATGGTTTACAAGCACAAGAATCCCAAAGACTAGGACCTCATAACCTGCAAGAGGGAATACAAAAATGGAATGTTTCCCAAGGAAATAGAAGCGTGCACACTATTAGTTAGTGTACACGCCAAATGAGTTGACTGAATATATATGCGCTTGGGAATAGGAGCTTTAGGGCAACATGAAGCACGAGGAATGAGATTTGGCCTCATTCTCGATTTGCCAATGAAGCCACAAGGAGGACAAAAAGCAAATGTATTAGCAACAGGTAGAAGAAAATGCAAGGAAAAGCTAGAAAAAATGAGAAAAAATATTAGAATGAAAAGCCACAGGATGAGTTACAGCAAGCAAGACACAATGAAACAAGGCCAAATCAGTAAGATTACAAGATAAACGTGCAGGGCATTACAACTCAGAACTGGAAAGGGCAATAAGCAAAGCCAGAGTCGGAGGAGAAAGAGAAGACAAGCTTGACAAACCACATGGGTTCAGAAAGCCATGGGTATGAACATGCAGTTAAGGCATTTCAGCCATCAAGAATAAAAGAAAAAACCTAGTACTCCAGCATTATGGTATCGTCCAGAAACTACCTGTGAATAAGGGCAATAGTCAAAGGACAGCTACATTGCAGACTTGCAATACAGACTCCTGAAAGACTTGCTTTTCAAACATCCGAGCACAAGCTCATGTAAGGATCAATTCAGCGAAACAGGGTATTCACATTTAGTCACAATTTCAATTCAATAAGGATCAATACCCTAGCACACACTATACCAAGCAGCACTTAGTCACAGTTTCAATTCAATAAGGATCAACACATTAGCACACACTGCACCCGGTCTGCAAAGTTTGGTTTAACCATGACCCCAATCCCCAGCAAAATACAAATTCAGAAGAATCAAGCAAAAATCGCCAACAAGCAACTGTAAAATAAACATAAGAAAATTCAAAGGGTTAAGGCAGGCACACCAACGTGGCACCCTCCAATTGGGTCGTTTGGACTACCTCAGCAGCTTAAAGACAAACAAAAGACATATCAGTAGCTTCAACGAGTCAAAAAGAGGAAAATCACGTGAACAGTAAAATAGTAAGAGCAAGGAATTGAACCGTACCTGGAAAAGATGACCTGGCTATGGAGAATACAGACAAAAGAAGGAATTATACCCATTTGCCCTGCAGACTCATAGTACACATCAGGAATAACCTGAAATAGCAGAGACAAGGTCATTATTGAGAAAAGAAGCCAGAATTTAGGACCCTTAGATGAACAACGAAATAAATGGTCATAACAGGGGATTAAAGGGGCTTTATAAGGGACATTTGGAAGAGGCAGCAAGACAGAAGGAGGCACAAATTTGGAAAAAAGTTCTCTGTGCTAGGGTTTTAGGATCAAAATCTAGGGTTCTTGAGTGAAGGGTTTTGGTCCATATTTCTGAAAAACACAAAATACACTAAGATTGAGAAGAAAAGAGCTGAATACTAGCAAAGAGAAGTACCTTTCTATTGAGTCCGAGTCTTCATTCACCAAAGGTTTTCCACTTTTCACTCTATTTCCCATTTTCCAGTAGCATTTGAGTCGATCCTGAGTCGGTCTTGTCGAAAGCCTTCATCTTTGTTGGGTTTGTGTCTGTTTCTCCAAAAAAAAAAAGGGTAACTTTAGGAGTCTACGGGGTGCTCATCAAAGTTGAGAGAGCTTTAGGATCAGACGGCTACAGTTCAAGCGATTGAGTATTTGCAAGGCAAAAGACGGTGGCTTTTTGGCTTTTAGGGCTAGACTTTCGGTGAGAGCAAAGGGTTGGCGGCGCTGTTGTTACCTAGGCAAAGTGGGATTGTGCTTGCGGGGAGAGGGAGAGATTTGAAGTCGTGAACAAGGAGAAGATATAAGCAAGGTCTGACCTATTCGGCTCCTTTTATACTTTGGTCAATTTCTATATTTTATTTTACTTAATTTTCGTTACTTTATCTTTGTCTATTTGGTCCATTACCTCATGCTTGAAGTTGATAAGTGGGAGATGGTGTGTGTCAATAAATCAAGTCTTCTTTTTTTAAGTTAAAAAATCTGTTTCTTTAATTGTTAAAAATTATGTCTTTAGAGGTAAAAGGTCAAGTTTTTTTTAGTCAAAAATCATAGCTTTAATAATATGCTGGCAGATTAAGTCATTCCACGTTAAAAAATTAAGTCTTTTTAGATTTAAAAGGAAAAAAATCGGATCTTTGGTTGATTAAATGCAAAGGTCAAGTCTTTGAGTCAAATTAAATCTTTAATGTTTAGATAGAATAATTCGGTGATATATTCCAATAATAATTTAAAAGATAAATAGTAAGTCATTAAAGGTTCATATCAGGGTTATTAATTGGTAATTAAAAATTAAAAAAAATGCCTTTTAGTTTGGATAGTCCAGATTAGATGTTTAAGTAAAATAACATGAAAATTAGAAAATGGAAAAAGGGAAAAGGAAGTTGATGATGAGATAAATGCGTGGTAAATTAATTGTTCAGATTAGGGTGGAATTGGGTTTGGCCATTTAAGTTGGGTTGAGGATTTTTATCTTTTATATTGGACCCTGGGCTTTACTTTTTAAATGGTAATTGGGTTGACCCTTTTGTTGGATAGCTAGTTTCCTTTTAATCTCTTCAAATTACGATTTGGGCTTTCGCATGTTCAACCTTGGGCTTTAAGATTAGGTCTTGCTGTTATCTTGATTTATGTATGGGTTGGTTTTGCGGGCTTCAATTTTTTTCTCTTTCTTTTTTTCTTGGGGCCCAACGTTTAATAATTTGAGCTTGCATTTGTACATCCTGGTTTCAGTATTTAATGAAATAAATTTGGATATAAGGAATAATAGGGTTCATGTGCATCCATGTCTATTTTTTTTTCTTCTTTATTATGATTATTATGCCTTGCCATTTGAGAATAATGAATTGGACCCGATGATGGAACGATTAATTGGGATTTTGACAATTTTTGTCAGTCTCAATTTGGGTTTCCTAGGCTTGGAGCATCCAGATGGGGGTTTTAGCCAGTATGAGTGGCGGGTCCCCAAATGGTGTTCCTCGTATAATTATTTGGTAAAAATGCACTTAACCGGAAAAAAACATGCATCATATGCATCCATGCACTAAAAGTCCAGTACCCCAATAAAATTAAGGACCAAAGTAATAGTAACCGGTAAAATTCATACTTAAGAGTCAAAGTGATAGTAATCAGTAAAACTGATAATTAAGAGTCAAGGGATTAATCAGTAAAATTGATAATTAAGAGGCAAAGTAATAGTAATCAGTAAGATTGATAATTAAGAGACAAAGTAATAGTAATCAGTAAAATTGATAATTAAGAGCCAAAGTAATAGTAATCAGTAAAATTGATAATTAAGAGCCAAAGTAATAGTAATCAGTAAAATTGATAATTAAGAGCAAAAGTAATAGCAATCAGTAAAATTGATAATCAAGGGTCAAGGTAAAAATAGTAATCAGCAAATCAGTAATTAAGAGTCAAGGGTTTAATCAATAAATTGATACTTAAGGGAGAGAGTAAAAGAGTAATCAGTAATTAAGAAAGAAAATAAAAATTTTTAATCAGTAATTAAGAAAGGAAGTAAAAAAGGATTAATCAGTAAATTAGTAACTTAGAAGGGATTAATCAGTAAAATTGGTAATTGAGAGTCAAAGTAAGAGAGGCAATTAGAGAAATATAATAGTTAAGAGTAAAAGAAGTAATTTGCAAACTAAAGAGTAAAATGGTAAAAAGTAATGGTAATCAGTACTAATCAGTAAAGAGTAATCAATAAAAAGTAAAAATGGCAAAGAGTAGTAAAATAGTAATCAGGTAAAGGTAATCAGTAAGAAGGTCAAAAATGGTATCAAGTGAAATATGGTAATTGAGTAAGAAGGTCAAAAAAATGGTGTGGAGTCAAAAAAAATGGTATTAAGTAAAAGAGTAAAGAACGATATTAATTAAAAAATGGTGTTAAGTAAAAGGGTTAAAAATGGTATCCAGTAAGAGATGGTATTAAACAAAAATGGTATTAAGTAAAAGAGTAAGAAAAATGGTAAAAGTAAAAATAATAAAAGTAGCAAAAGTGAAAATGGTAATCAGTAAGAAGAGGATAATTAGTAAAAAGTGGTAGTTAATAAAAAGGTGAGAAGAATATGTTAGTTAGTAATTTAGTTAGTATAAAAGAGTCAAATGGCATGAATATTAAAGATAGAAAACAACCAAAATTGGAAACCCACGGTTAAGTCTAGATTAGTCAGTGCTGTCTTTTGACGGGCGTCGTGGGGGTGCTAATCCTTCCCCACACGTACCCGACTCCCGAACCTTAGATTCTGGTTAGAAGACCGTTTATTAGGTTTAGTGTTACCTTCGTCAAGTTTAGGATAACATTAAGCTTAATAATATGATAGGTGGCTAATCACACCTAGGATAAAAAAGATTAGTGGCGACTCCCTGTTAGTTCTTAATTCTTTAAGTCGTTAAACGGAAGGGTTCGGAGACCCCGGACTCGGGCGTTGCGACAGCTTGGCGACTCCACTGGGGACATGGTTAGAGAGTCAAACTGAATGCTGGTGTAGAGTTAACTAGGATTTGCATAATTGGTTGTTTGCTTGCATTTACTCTTGTTTAATAATGCCTATATTTATAGTTTTCATGCTTTCATATTTTATATCTTTTGCCTAATCCGTGTTTGATCTGTCTTCTTTGGGGTTAGTTTAGTAATTTGGGTTGGGTTTCGGTAAAGGTTTGTATGTTCTTTCACACACTCACTTAATAAACTTGCATGTGCATTGCATGAGCTTACACCGGAGCTCCTACCTATTTAGGAGGAGGCAAAGTAACTAGCCTTCGTGTGGCAATAGTCACCATGTGGGTTTTTAGTGAAACACCTCCACTCAGACTGAACCCTTTCCAGTGAGCCTATAATGGGTGAGGATTGGGGGCCTTACTAGCCCAGAATGGACGACAGTAAGGACAGTTTGGGAACCTCTAGATCCAGTGAGAAGCCTCACCCAGCATATAACTACCTTATCCAGCCTAGGTAGAGCCAATCCCGTGAAATAAACCTAGACACACAAAAGGAACATTTCTTACCTTTATTATTTTTACTATTCTTTATTATAGACCATAGAAAGGGTAATTGTATTACCCCAACAATTGGACTTCCTGCCCATAAGAGCTCAAGGCTCGAGTTTTTGAAAAATCCGAAAACATTCTTGATGTTATAAGGGCACCGGTACATTATCTGGTTTAAAATTTAAGTACGTATTCCTTTACGTAGTACTAACTGTTTTCTTTCGTTGTTTCCTCTTTCCCTTGTCTTTCCTTTTGCATCTTGCATCCATAATAGGAAGGTTCATCATTTAAGATAGGGAGAGATGATGCGGGATCAGGACGACTTGGAATCTTTCGTTCCGGAACATTTGAGGGACAGACACCCAGCGCACGTCCAGCACAGGAACATGTTGGCTCAGAGACTTTATGGGGACAATCTACCCGAAGATTTTCAGTCAGAGGTTCCAGACACGGTTTATTTGGACTTGAAACAAAATGACTTCACCGAACTTTGGGAACTATGGAGGAAGATGAGGATGAGTGAGCAGCAATTTGCTGAAAAATATGGGGCAGTGGTGCAACTCATCCAAGTAAAAGTAGACAAGAATATGATCAGAGGGATGCTTCCATACTGGGATCGTTCATACCGATGTTTCACATTCAACGAAGTAGATATGGTTCCAACTATTGAGGAATATGCCCAGCTTCTGAGGTTCAAAGCCATTACTAAGGATGACAGAGTTTATATGAAGGGAAACAAATCAACACCAACAGCTGTCTTAGCCGATCTTATGGGAGTCCAGAAGTCCGCATATGATAAGTATTGGAAAAGTAAAGGGTATTCCAGCGGGCTGGAAATTCGGTGTCTCCTAGACTTCGTGAGGCACAGCTTGAATACTCCACAAGGACAGGATGTTATGGCTGTTTTGGTTTACGGAATGGTGGTCTTCCCCAGGGCACTTGGGCACATAGATGCAAGTATTGTTCACTTAGTAGATTCCATCAAAAGAGGTAACAATCCAGTTCCGGCTATCCTTGCAGAAACCATTAGATCCTTGAACCATTGTCGCTTCAAAGGGGGAAGGTTCAAAGGGTGTGCTCAATTACTGACTATTTGGTTCAAGGGGCATTTCCAATGTGTTAAGTCTCAATTCACAAAGCCCATCTATGAGTTAGTAGCTGCAAATCCAATACGGGAGTATCTTGATAGTGAGTGGCCTGCGGCTAAAACTAAGGAGCAATGGATCGAACTTCTGGGAACCCTTAAAAGTGACCAAGTCGAATGGGTAGCCCCATGGTTTCACCCGACCCCTGTGGCATACTGTTGTGGATCTAATCCATGGGTACCCTTGTTTGGATTATGGGACGTGACAAGCTATTCTCTTATAATGGTCAGAAGACAATATGGGGGCGATCAGTTTATTCCAGCTACTCATGGTCTGAACAGTGTTGATATAGAATATGGGAAGGATTATTCAAAGCAAAAAGCACAAGAGCTCCGGGAAACACTCCGACAAATGGTCTTCGTCGGGAAATTTCGGAGATCTATGGGAGTGACACCCGAATACCCGGACTGATATCGCAAAAGGGTGAAAGACATCAAGGTACCCCCTCCTACAGATCCCAATGCAATAGTGGGTGAAGAAATGGAGGATATTTTCATGAGGTTGACAATTCAATACGAAAGGTTAAGAAAGGGTACGGAAGCTGAGAGGTTAGCAAAGGTTAACCAGCAGCTGATTTTGGAAAAAGAAAAGGCAGAAAAGAGGGCTAGGGAAACAGAGGCCAAGCTGAGAGAAGCAAGGGAGGAAATTAAAGATACAAGGAAGTTGAAAGAGAAAGCTGAAACTGAGAATCAGAAGATAAAAGGGGACTTCAAAGTGGAGTGCAAGGAAAGGGTAAGATTGGAAAAAATGAACAAAGCCAGCCATCTTGCAACAAGGTATTACAAGGAAAGATTGGATACCGAGAAAGGAGAAATTTCTGTCAAAAATCAACAGATAAAGGCACTAGATCGCAACCTAAAAAGAACCAGAGAGGAAAATGAAAGGGTTCGAGATAAGTTAGAAGAAGAAAAAGTTAGAGCACAAGCAGCTGAAGTATCCAAAGCCCAGGCAGAGGCAAATTTAGAATTTCACAAGAGGACAGCTATATTGAACAAGGAAGAGTTCGAAGAAGTGAATGGGATGCTCAGAAATTTGGAGGAACAATATGCGGAACTCAGAGCTGAATGTTATGACCTGAAAGATCAGAGGTTCCTTCAGCAAAGGGCTTATCAAGAGAGGTGTGATCAGATTCGCTTTTTGCTTGAAAAGATCCAGATTGGGCTGCAACAGATAGAGGACATCAGGGATCAGGCTAAGAATGTACTACCGTGCGTCGCACCATTTGACAAGCGCTTCCAACCTGTAGCTGATTTTCTAGATGGCACCATCAGCAAATGCAATGAAGCTCTTGCCTACTTCCAGCAGTTCGTGGGGAAACAACAGTATTGAAACTCTTGTAATAGAGTAGCTATTCAGTATTAATGTTGTTTGTGAAACAATTTAAGGCCTGTAACTAAAAGTACTCCTAGTTTAAACTTCCGTTCAGACAGTGGCCTGTAATTAAGATTATATTCCAAGTTTTAGAACAATGGTTTATGGTTGGCTTGTTTTCAATTAATGAAGAATCTGCTCCTGTGGTGTTACAAGACAATGAATCCCAATCTTCTCTTTCTATCTTAAATGATGAATAGGTTCATGCATCATAGCATCATGCGCATAAGGATGAAAGCCCTGATTGATAACAAGATTTGTGACGGCCACGGCTTTCGTCCTGTGGGGTTCGACCCAAACATTGGGAGGGGCCCCACATTCTCATTGCATTTAAAACATATATAATAAT
>AWWV01012245.1:0-34046 GCA_001974805.1 Corchorus capsularis | reverse complement strand
ACCAATTGATACGAATCTAGTTGTATTAGATTCAAAATCCCCTTTGAATATCCACCAAAGTCGACTTGAACTTCTTCAACTCCTAGACTTGTATGTCGTTGATCTTCACAAAGCTATCCCTCATCTTTCGTCGGCCTTAAGCACTCAATTAGACCTGCAATTGAATTCTCAAGATCACAAGATTCACAAACAACTAAGTTATCTCAACCTAATTGCTTGCTAGGACTCTACAAGATGAAGAACCCTAAGTTTGCTCAAACTAGAACAATGAAGCTAAGAAATCGATTTTGGGAAAATAATCCTCAACTTTATTAATCAACTCAACTTTATTGATTAACTTGACTTCAAATTTTACAAGAGATATTGGTGGCCTTATATAGTGATAGGGTCAACCAAAATCCTAAAATAAATCCTAATTTTCGTCCAAGTATAAGGGCTAGGGAAAAACTAGTCCTTGCCCAACTAGGAAAAGGAAATAAAGACATAATTAAACAAGGATTGGACTTAGTCAACCAAGGCCCAATCCAAATAAGGTCCAAACTTAAAAATAAGCTAATCTAAGATAGAATTAAGCCCAAACAAAGATAACTAATAATAATGGGCTCATGCCATGATGTCAATCCGGCCGTCTAGAATCAATAGCAAGCAATGTGATGAACTTGTAATTGATTTGTAATTTCTTGCCCAAATCATCACCAAAGCTCTTCAATTGAACTTCAATGGTCTTCAAGTCTTCAAGATGAGTTCGAACAAGGCCCATGAGTGCATCCTTGAATCTTTTAGCTCTTCCTCTTGTCATCGGACCTAATGGTATCTTCAAAGGATCAAATGGCATCTTAATGGCATCTTCTTGGTGAATTGCGATTCCATTCTCTCCTTTAAACTTGTCCATGCTTCTTTGCAGCCCTTGATCATCCTTTCCATGCTCTCCATGCTTGTCTTCAAGTCTATAATATGTCCTTGGCGCATAACTCCTTCCATGATAAGCGTTGGGCGCATCAAGAAGGTTGGGGAAATCCCTTGCATTTTGTATGATGCTTGGATTGAAGTCGATGATACCCTTTTGAAGTTCAACAGGGTTGATACTCGTGGATCCGCCGTGGCCAGACATGGCAAGTATAATTTGCTTGAAGAGTTTACAACAGGAAGTGAGGATCCTGCCGCATTGTTAGATGCCGCCTCAGTTTCTTGGTCTCAGATCCGCAGGGGTGATTTTACTGCAGCTCCATTGGTTACATATTTTTCCTGCGGCACCCTGCGGGATAATGAATTTTGGGTGAAGTGGGTTACTGACGAGTTGTCAGACTCAAGCTTTTGGGCTTTGATGAAGAAGGCTCGCGTCTTTGATGCTCTTTCAATCTCGCGGCGCTATTCCTTCTTCGTTGATCCCGAGCTGATCGGCTTCCTCGCCCGCAGGTGGCATGTGGGTCATCACACCTTCCTTACAGCTTTTGGCGAGATTACTGTGACTCTCGAGGCTGCCACCACCTTGCTTCCCATCACTAGGGATGTTGATCCTCGTTTTATTGATCTGACTCCGCAGGAAACTAAGATCATGGCTGCCTTGACAGACTTGATTGGACGATCCAAACGTTAACCGAAAAAGAGATGGCGCGATGAGCATTTCACCTTGCAGTCCGCTTGGATAGCCCATGCCAAGAGTGCTAGAGGCCATTGGGATTTCAGAGTCAGAAGAGCTGCTTTGATATTGGTGTGGCTAAGTAGATTCGTCTTTGGAGGTTATCCTTATAATAGACTGATGTCTGAGCTCACCACTCTTGCTGTGAAGATTTCCTGCTGCTATTCTGTGCCTTTAGCCCCTTTGGTTCTAGGGACGCTGTATCCTCATCTAGACACTCTTCGTGAAGATGACCTCCAAGGTGTTGGCCGTTACACAATTGACACTTTCATGAGTGTTCCTGTGCTGCAATCTTTCATTTGGGAACATTATCCCAAATTGGGTCCAGAGTTCGTGGACAAGGAAACCATGGACAAGAATTATTAATCGACGTGGGAGTTTGATGATTCTCATTGTGAAAAATATCCTAGTATTTGTAGCTAGGTGAACAAGAAACCTCTCTTTGAGCCAAGGGTTCATTCTTTGTTTGATGGCCATGGTTGCTTCGCTTTCAGGTCATACATCCGCTATAGATATTCGCCTTCTGTTCTGCCACATATTTTGATTCCTCCAACAAGCTGTTGTTGCTGATTCAAGTCCTCATGAGGTAATTATTGCTGCTTCCGACATTCCTAAGGTGGAGGCTGTCCTTTGTTTTACCCCTTCTATGATTCCTTACTTGTCGCTGCATGGTGGATGGGGTGTTTTGAACTATAGCCCCCAATTTGCCTTGAGGTAGTTCGGATTTGATCAAGGAGTTGCCATTGCTACTTTTCCTACTGATCCTTGGGAAGTAGCAATCAAGAGATTCTTGATTGCTTTTCAAGTGGACAGTTTTCAGGACGGTAGAACTATCAGATTCATGGGGACCGCAGCTATGCCCATCATGATTCCTGCTATGATTGAGCATTGGGAGAGTTGCTGTGTTGCTTTAAGATCTTTCGTTGAGCTTGGCCCTCAGTCCGTTACTCCTTTGCCTCCAAACCAAACTAGGAATCCTCGATTCGTTAATCATTCGATCCTCCAGTCATATATGGAGCGTCACTTTACAACCGGTGTTTTCAAGCAAAAGGGCTCCCATTGGTGGGCTTTTGGGAATTTGCCTCATCCTCCCCCTTCTCACATTTTGTGCCACGGTGGCATCGAGAAGTTTGCCGATCGCGATGCGAAGAGGTGGAGGATGAAGTATCTCGGCAGTAAGATGTCGCTTGGGCTTAATGAGAGTGATGCTGAGCTTGTAGCAACGTTGTTATCTTTGAACAAAACTAAATCGAGGAAGCCTATTCCAAGTCAGCAGGATCCAGCCAAGCCTGCAAAAGGGTCCACCAAGAAGAAAAGGAAAAGTGGTTGTAATTCTGGCCCTTCCAAAAAGAGATACAAGACTTTGGCGAGCCTTACTAAGAAAGCTTCCATTGCTGTCGCAGTCCTTGCTGAGGCTATGACTACCGATACCCCTGTTCCCTCCTCTAGACCGGCTGTGACCAAGTTTTATGATACTCGATCCAGGCACAAGAGGGTTCAAGAGCAACCAGTTACTGAGGTTGAGGTAAGCTTCTGATTGTGGCCTTGATTATTGCCTTTTTGTAGTGCTGGGTTTAGCTCCTCAGATTAAAAAAAATAAAAATTTGTTGCCGGAGCTAGCGCCTGCCAGGGGTGCTGCTGGCTTAGTTGGGGCAGGTTTATCTCTTTCTTTTCCCCTTTTCTTTCGATAGTTTGAGTAGAAGAGAAATACCCATTCCCCTTTTGTTTGTGTGCCTGTAGACTTTGATTTGAATCAAATTGCTAGCGATGCTGATAAGGGTATGGAAGATTCCCCTCTCAAAGGCCCAGGTAAGCTTATTTTCTCTTTAAATACTTCCTTAAATGAGATGGCTCCTCAGGGTTTCAAAGATTTTACCTCTCTTGTTTCCCCTTTTCTCTAATTTGTAGACAAAAAGATGAAGGAAAAGATGCAAGAGGAACCTGAAGTCGCCATGGTTGAGGAAGAGGAGAATTTGGACAGCGATCCTGACACCGACTTTGAGGATGATGAGGTCGGGAATGTCTTTAAAGAAGTAGAGGGAAGTTCAGATGAAGCTGTTGATGAAGAGGATGAAGATTATGAGCCCTTAGGTTTTACTATTGATGAGGCTGAGATGTTGAGTCGAGAACAGGTGAAAACTTCTGAGCCCTTGGATCTCGACTCCGGCATTAGCATGGAGAGTGATGAAGTTCCGCCAGAGCAAATGATTGAAGGCCCCCTTGTTGCTAGTGGAGACATTCTGATGACCGACATTGCAGATGCTAGTAAGCTTCTCCACTCTCTCATCTTAATCTTCATCTTCACCTTCCCTTCTTCTTGCGGCTTCTGAAGCCTTGGTTAGTGATTTACCGCAGGAAGTAGCAAATCCACTACTGGAGCTGAGACTAGCAGTGCAGCAGGACAGAACAAGGATAGTGGGAAGGTTCCCTATCGTACTTTGCTGGATGAATTGGTGGGCACGGCTTCTCGCCCAAGCTGTTTCTTTCACACTTACATGGGCAAAGGTGGCACCATGGTTCCGGTGGGAAATACTCATTTTTCCGTGTTTTCGCACTTGAAACCCATTGTCGAGAAGATTATAAGAGCATATCCAGATTTCCTTGCAAATGTTGGACCTTTCTCTGTCGGTGCTGTATTCGCTCTTAGGTTGCTTTGTCAAGCTTTATATGATATGGAGAATACAGAAGTCAGCAACGTCATAGAGTCCCTGCTTTTCGATTGAAGAGATGGGTTAGAGAGGCCAAGGGTTTCCGCTTTGATGTAGAGCCTTTTCAGCACCACATTTTCCACTTAGCCAGGGTCTTCTGTGGCCGTGAGGCATACTCTTCTTCAGAAGTGGAACAGAACAAGGCATACACTCTAGAGCTCAACAAACTGAAGGAGGAGCTGAAGCAGCATGAAGAACATGTGGCCATCTTGAGGAGGACCATCCAAGAGGAAGAAGTCGCACACAAAAAGAAGCTTGCTGGCATTTTGAACAGCGATTGCATTCCCGCCTTTCTCCATAAGCGTAACAAGACTGCTGCTTTTACTTTTGATGAATAGCCATATGTTGGCTAATTTGCCTTTCTAGAATTTGATGGATATTTGAGTATTTGGATATCTGGTAGTTGGATATTTTGTATTTGTATATTTGGCATTTGGGTATGTATGAATATTCAAAGTATTCTGTGTATGGATATTTGGCATGATGCCTTTATTTACTATAGCAGGATTTGTATGTGTGTGGTAAGTATATTTTTCCTATTGTGTAGTATGAAAGAATTTGTGATGGAATACCCAAAGTATGTGATAAAAACTCTCTGTTTATTTAGGTAATAATCAAAAGGGCCCAAGTACAAGGGATTTACAAAATCCTATGGGCTAACTAGTGAGGCCTACCCATTAAGCAAACAATGCGAATTTTAGAAATGGTAGGACTTAAGCCATTTGGCATTAACTAATTCATAGCAGTTTGGTTCGTTGGGCTTAGTGATCTCATAATACCCGCTGTAGAAGGTTTCTATCACGATGTAGGGCCCACTCCAATTTGGAGCAAATTTGGATGGGCGTAGCAAATTTCTTCTCACGTGATCGCCCGCCTTAAGAACCAGCTGTCCTGCATCAAAAGATCTAGGCTTGACGTTCCTGCCATAAGTTTTGGCCATGGACTCTTGATATTTCTGCATGTTGGCCTTAGCTTGTTCTCTGATCTCGTCCACAGCTTCCAACTCGACCAATCTTTGTCCCCCACAAAGGACAAATGAGCTATCTAGATCAGTGGAGGCTAAGACTCTTTCGTTGGCTTGACAATCTCGACCGGCAGGATAGCTTCAGCACCATAGACTAGAGAGTAAGGAAAGAAACCAGTAGAAGATCTGGGATGGACTCGATAAGCCCATAGAGCATCAGGCAAGTGGGTGGTCTAGCCTCTCTCGTACTCATAGACCATTTTGCTCAAGATTTTGAGCAGCACTTTGTTTGTTGCTTCGACTTGGCAATTTCCTTATGGGTAGTAGGCCGTTGAGCTCCTATGCCTGATCTCATAATCATCTAATAGCTTGCCAACATACTGGTTCACAAAGGGAGTGCCATTGTCGGTGATGATTCTGTGGGGAACTCCAAATCTGCAAATGATTGCTTCTTTGATGAATCGGGCTACAGCAGGACCAGTTGCTTTCCCCAAAGCTTCTGTTGTATCCTGTGGTAGGACACCATGAATTAAGTAATCTAACTGCAGCATCTAAAGCAAGACATTCTTTCTCGCCGAATGTTGGACTGCAACTTTTACATCTCTACTGCATAATGGATGCTTCTTTCCTCATGTTTGGCCAAAAGTAGCCAAGTCTCTGCAATCTTCGATAGAGACTAATTTCAGGAGCTGCTCCACAAGATTTCTCATGAGTTTCTTTGATGACGAGCTCTGCTTCTTCTTTCCCAATACATCTTGCAAGAATTCCTCCAGGCATTCGACGATACAACTCCCCAGTGATCAAAGTGTAATCTTTGAGTTCTTTGATCGATAGGGAATCATCAGAGAGTAAAGCTTTCTTGATGGAACTTCTCCAATCTTCTTTTTCATCAGCTGTGAGCCCTTGTTTTGGCTGAGTGGTAACTGGGGAGACTCGCCTGACCACCTCAGATTGGGCAGAATCGCCGGAAAAGATGAGCTTTGACCCCAAGGTGGCTAGAGAGTCGGCATGTCGATTCTCCCCTCTCTGTATATGAACAATCTCAAAAGTCTCAAATGACTTTTCTAGCTCTCATGCCATGGCTCTATAAGGTGCCAAAGTGGGCTCTTTGAGTGCGAATTCTCCATTCACTTGGCTAATCACCAAGTTTGAGTCGCCTTTGACTCTCAAATGCTTGATTCCTTTTTCTTTGACAGCCAAGAGACCAATGAGATAAGCCTCATATTCAGCAACGTTGTTTGAGCATGGAAAGTCGAGCTTATAGGGCGATGTGAAAGCTTGAGATTTTTCATCAAGTATTACAACTCCAGCACCTCCTCCCTCTGTTGTAGAGGACCCATCAAAATATAAAGTATGGTATTGCACCGATTCTGCAGTCAAGACCTACTCTTCCATCCCTGGAATTTCTTCCGATAGAATGGCACTATCATCGCCTGGGAATTGAGCAAAGAGATATGCTACGACTTGTCCTTTGATGGCAAAAGGATTGTGGCAGGAAATGGAGTATTGCGGCAGTTGTAGCAACCAATTGGCCAATCTTCCCGACAGAGATGGCTTCGCCAATAGATAGCGGATTGGATTGGACTTGGTCATCAGGCGGATCTCATGAGCTAGGAAATAGTGCCTCAACTTTTGAGAAGCATAAATCAGTGCCTAACACATTCTTTCGATTTTGGGATACTTCTTTTCTAGTTCCTGCAGCGCTCGGCTGATGTAGTAGATTGGGCACTCTGCTTCCTACTGATCGACTTGTGCCAGTAATCTGCCTATGGCTGCGTCTGTCATGGGCAATAGAGTCTCAATGGCTTTCCTGTAGTAGGAGACTGCACTGTTGGAAGACTATGCAATTGCTTCTTCAAATGAATGAAAGATTCTTCATGATGGCGCTCCCATTCGTATGGCTTCCCTTTCTTTAACAAAGAGGTGAAAGTGGTAGTGCTAGCTGCAAGTCCTGGAATGAACCGTCGAATGTAAGATAGCCTTCCAAGAAAACTTTTCAGCTCTTTAACATTGGTAGCCCTCTTCATCTCTGTGATGGCATCTATGCGGCTCTGATCGCTATTGATCCCTCGTTTATGAACAAGCAAACCAAGAAATTTTCCTGCGGGGACTCCAAAGGCACATTTGGCAGGATTCATCTTGAGCTTGTAAGCACGGCAACGGTTGAATACCCTTCTTAGAGCATCGAAATGCCCTTCTCTTGTCTTTGATTTGACCACCACGTCATCAACATAATCCTCCAAGTGTTGATGCATCAAATCGTGGAAGATGGCGGTCATGGCACGTTGATAAGTGGTTCCGGCTTTCTTGAGGCCATAGGGCATCACCGTGTAGTAGAAATTGCCAATAGGTGTTCTGAATGCTGTCTTCTCGACGTCCTTTTGAGTCATTTTGATTTGATTGTAACCACTGAAGCCATTCATAAAGGAGAACATGGCATGTCCTGCTATAGAATCAATGAGGACATCCATGTTTGGCAGTGGAAAATCATCTTTGGGGCACGCCTTATTTAAGCCTCTAAAGTCCACGCATCATCTGATTTTGCCATTTTTCTTCTTTACAGGAACTATGTTGGACAGCCATGTTGGATGCTGAATAGGCCTTATGAATCCTGCGGCTAAGAGCTTTTCCACCTCCTCTTTGATTTGATCTTCTACTGCAGGATGGAAAACTCTAGCATGTTGTTTGACTGGCTTAGCATCAGGCCGAACATTTAATGAGTGGGCCACCATTGCAGGATCCAAACCCGGCATGTCCTTATAGCTCCACGCAAAGACATCTTCATATTCTTTCAAAATTTTGACGAGTTGGTTCTTCTCAACAGGGCTTAGAGAAGAACTAATAGACACGCAGTACTGTGGGGCAGGATCGCCACTGATATCAACAATCTCTAAAGGTTCGTCGACTGCAACAAATGGCTCTTCTGGAATATTTCCTGCCGCATGCTCGGAACTCACAAGATTGCAATTATTACAGCTACTGGTGTTGGGATCTCCCTGGGGATCTTTAGGAGACCCCGCGCACCTTCATAAGCGATAGACCACCTTCCCATCGGGATAGACAGTCTTGCGACACTGTGGTGAAGATTGCGCTCTCTTTTGCTTCTTGCGATCAAACACGGCTCTAAGATCCCAATCTGGATCATCCCGAATATCATCCCATCGAGGCAAGGGAATACCAGTCGGCTTAGCCACCCAAGCACCTTGAGCAGGTACAAGTTCATCAAAGAAGGATGCTTCGGCATAATGAGCTTCTTGTCAAATGGGGTGGCATTGGCCGATATCTTGAAGACTTTTCCATTAAATATGCCCCTCACACATTGATGGTAAGTGGAAGGGATAATCTGATGCTTGTGCAACCAAGGCCTTCCAAGTAGAATGTGATAAGAAGTGTCGACATTGATGACATAAAAACAAGTGAGAGATTTCACTAGGCCAACTTACAGGTCCAACAGGACATGACCTAAGGTCTCTTCAGTCGAATTGCCAAAGCCAGAGATAGTCATCGTAGCTCTAGTGATTCTGTGCTTGGGTATTCCTGCTGCTACAAGGGTGTGGATGGATATGAAATTCAACGAAGAACCAGTGTCCACCAGGGCCCTTCTGACCTCCACATTGTTGATTACAGCAGTAACATATAGAGGGCGTCGATGATCATGCTGATGCACCTCTATATCCTCATTAGTGAATGTAATGGCATTGGTAACTTCCAGCATAGTCCTGCTGGTCTGAGCTGCAGCGGTAAAGCATGCCTCACTTTCAGATTGTGCAGCAATAGTAATGAGAGATTTGGTAGCTGTTCTTCTTGATTCAGGACTCAAACCAAGATGATTGAACAAATTTTTGAAGTGGTGGCTCTTTTGAAGAGTTCGGATAGTAGTTTCTTTGGTGGTAGAAGATTCTGGCATCTCATCCGGAACTTCTAAGCCACTGTGGATGACGACTGCCATAGCCCCCTGTGCTTGGTGACGAGGCAGTGGGTCATCATTAATTCTTTGAGCTCTTTCCGGCACCTCTAGAGTTCCATCAGCGATTCTCTTGTTGATGATCCTTCTCAAGGATTGGTAGGACAAAGTGGAGTGATTGACATATCGATGGAGACGGCAGTATTGAGGATTTTGCTTATCTTGCTCAGTTGGCTCTTTGTTCACCTGGTTCTGCCGCAGGATTCCATCTGCCAACCACTGGTCCACAAGTGCATTAACTTCCTGCATAGTAAAAGGAACTGGCGGTGCCTCTTCTCTTGGCCTTTTTTTATTAGGCCTATTATTGTTGTTTCCTGCCGTAACAAGGGTCTGATGTCCATGCGGCTTCTCACTTCTAGTGGAACGTGGGATAGACACCTTAACGGTTTGGGCTATCTTTCTTGCTGCATCAAGGAGCTTTGCGAACTAATCAATGCCCAAGTTCTCCAGCACGACACGAAAGTCTGGTAGCATATTGTGGATGCAAATCTCCACTAACATGAATTCTGGATTTTCTTCATAGCAATCAAGAGAGAAGTCTCGGAACCTCTTTACAAAGTCAACAAGGCCCTCGGATGGCCTTTGGTTGGTATTTTAGAGCTGCAGGAGAGTAATCCTCTCCTCGCTTTGAAAGTATTTCCTGTAGAACTTCTCTACCATTTCTTCCCATGAATTGATGGATACGGAAGGCAAGGTGGTATACCAAGTGTAAGCACGTCCAGTGAGGGACTTAGAGAACTCCATAAGGCAAAGTTCTGGGTTCATAGAGTGAGGGCCCATAGCATCAAGGAACTTGCCAACGTGTTCCACAGCATTGCCTTTCCTGCCATCGTATTGTGGAAAAGTAGGAGCTTCATAATTCGATGGGTAAGGTTTATCCACCATGTACTTCGGGTAAGGTGGATCCTTCATGAAGATAAAAGAAGGACGAGAGAGTTTTGCCTTTTCTCTCTTCAGCAGGGTGGTAAGATCAGAAAGAGTTGCATAGCCTTAGGAAGGCTCATTTTGCTGCTGAGTTTCGGTGGTGTTTCTAGCAGGCACATCATCACCACCAGGAGGAGTAGGGCGTTGGCTTCCATTGTGAGACTGACCTCCATTTGTGGTGCGATCTCTAGTCTCTCGAATGGCTTTGAGCAGCTCGATTTGGCTTTGATAAATGCCTCAGGCTAGTTCCACCATAATTTCTTGCTGCTGGTTTGAAGACTCTTCTTGCTCCTCATGAATATCCTCAACATCGGCAGGAGGATTCTGGTTGTTCTCTCGAACAGCTCTTGGTCTCGCCATTTTTGAATTAGATGAAGACCTTAAAATGGGTCCCCAGCGGAGTCGTCAGAAAATGTGAAAGCCTTTTTGTGTGAGAGCAGGCCTGGGTCGGCTCAATTGGGTTCGAGCCCAAGCCCAAATATCCTAGAAGAGATATTGGGTTAAAAGGTGAGGCTGAGACCAAGATTAAAGGGAAAAGGAGTCGGTTGCTATTCAAAGAACAATTTCCCGCCGCAGGAAAATGGTTGTAACAGAGGATGAACTGAGGAAGATGAAAAAGATGAACAAAACCCAGAAAAAAAACGTACTGCTTAAAGATGAAATGAATCTGAAAACTTCTTTATTAGTTAAGGACTAATGGGGAACAAATTGGGTGTGTGAGATTTGGGAGAAAGAAGAAGGAAACATTTGAGAACAATGGAATCAAAATACAAGATATTGACAGTGGAGGAAAACACTGATTTGGAGAAGATGGAGACTGATTTTCTTGTTGTGTTGAGCAGAATTTTAGGGTTCTAGAGAGCTTCTTGAGGGTGATGATGATTCTTGATGTGGGTGTCTTGATATATGACTTGTGTTAGCTCTCTAGATGTCCTTTTTTGCCGTTAATTGCCCCTCTTTATAGCTTCTCTGTCGACCGGTCGAAAGCTTTATCCGATGGTCTCCTTGGCTCTTGCCTTTTGATTACTTGTAGTGATTAGGCCTAAGATCCAAGAGGAAGCATCTTCCGGTTTGAGGAAGGCAACAATGGCTTCTTTTGGCTTTGAAATCAGCCTCTCCTTCTTGTGTTCATGCGTCGCTATCGTCGACGGCAACCTCTCATCTAGTTTGCCGAGGTTTCCTCCAAAGTCAAAATAAGCTGTGCTTTTTTATTCCACTTTCTGCACCCTAGCCGATTACCCCATTTGTGTTAAGGAACAACCTCCAAGCATGGTTGCTCCTTTCAAAGATGGTAATCGGAGGAGTTTCCTTCCTCTTTTGCCTTCCAAGCCGCGCCTCCCAATAAGTTTCCCGCTGTGGGCTTGGTCCATAGTAGCCCTTAGACCTGCGATGAAGAGTAATTAGCACTTAATCCCTGCTATAAATGGTTAAATATAGAGGAATTTGAATTTAAGTAGAATGCTCCCCTTAGATGCTTTCCTCAGCAGGAAACTGACATGCTGCAGCAGGGAATTGAGTTTTGTGCCTTTTGTCTTCATGCCTTTGTTGTGAGATTAGTTGGCAAGGCCCCAACGCTTTGGACCTGTTTTGTTGGGCCGAAGAGTGGACTTTGAAAGGCAAGCCCCCAAGTGTGATGTGTATTGTGATATGAGCTTTAGCCATATGTAAATAATGAAATATTTGACAAGGCCCATTAAATATTTAGGGACCTTTGTCATGTAGAGAAGAAAATTGCCCTTGTGTTTTTAGGGATTTTAGTATAGATGTCTCTGTGTTTAGGGACTTAGTATGGATGCCCTTGTGCTTGAGGACTTTGAAAGAGAGTTGCCCCTGTGTTATATGTGTTTGGGGACTTTGATATAGATGGCTCTGTGTTTAGGGACTTATGAATGCCCTTGTGTTTGAGGACTTTGAGAGTGATGCCTCTGTGTTTAGGGACTTATAAATGCCCTTGTGTTTGAGGACTTTAATTATTGGGTAAGAGTACTGGGCTTTTTGTGTGTGAAATATTTATGAGCCTATTTAGCCAATATTTGTGTGTGTGTTTGGTTAGGCCAAGGACATATATATATGAGTGAGATAAAAATTGGCCTAACTTTTGAGTGTGTTTTGAGTTGACTTTGTGGATTTGGACCCTCCCAATTTTGGCCCATAACAGTACCAAACTTTTATATTTAATAGTAACTTGATATCAAAACTTTAATTTCGTCCAACTTGATACTAAATGTACTAAATGTTTTATTAATTTCAATTTAGTATTTCTTCTTGGTACTAAATGTACTAAATGTTTTATTAATTTCAATTTAGTATTTCTTCTGGACTGGCAGCGGTGTTTGAATAACACTTGCGTTAAGTCTCTGTTAAATCCACTTTTCCGTTTTGATTATTTTTAATATTTTATTATTTTTTAATATAAAAAAAATTAATAATTTCAGACCTTTTTTTTATCTCATCTTTAACTAATATATATACCAATAAAATTATTAATTAAAAAGAAACCGAAACAGAAAAGAAAAAAACAGTTCTTTCTTTTTCAAGAACACATATGAATATATATCCAAATAAAATCCAGATTAAACACTCATTTTTTACCAAATGAAACCAAGCCAAAGAATATTTTTGGAAGAACTGGTTTTGGAGTATAAATATTATTTTTTTAGCTAAAAAAAGGCAGTAGCCAGCCATGTCCAGGGCTCCTTTCGATGCAGATTTCACCGGTCAGTCATCCACATGGATGAAGCGATTAAACTCCATGCCGACCAATACTGCTTCCATGGCTTCCCTTTCTCCCAAGTCTACATAAAACAAAAACTACCCTTTTGCTTTAAAAGCAATTTCCAGTTTCCATATTCTGATTAAAATCATAAAAATCTCTCTTGTATCCCAAACTATGCGAAAATGATAATAATAATATATAATATAAGAAGGTGATCAAAAATTGGGGAGTACCCAGAACTAGAAGCACAAATTTACTTAACAATCAAAAGCTTGTAACAAATGAGACAAAATTCAAATATATGAAAAGAAGAAAAGAGCTTTACTTAAAGAAGAATGATTTTAAGTAAAAAGGGTTCAAACTGATAGTGGAATTGATATCCCCTGGACGATATTAGGGGGTATTGGACTGATATTGACTACCCTTTAAAAAGGGTCAAGAATAATAATACTAGTAATGAAAATAAAGAATTTGTGAATTTGTCAAAGAATAATTCCAGCTAAAGAAAGGGATGGATTTCGTTGAGAGGTTGAAGAAATAGGATGCTTCTTAACAATCATCTAAAGATCCAAGTTATGGCTAATTGTCAATCTAGACAATACTTGTCAAAAACCAAGGAAAATTCAGGAAGTGCTGAGAAGCTATGAGAAGGAAGAACAGAGGTGGCGCCGGCGTGGGTTTCGCAGCTGTGAGAAGGAAGAACAGATGTGGCGTCGGCGACTGAGAAGCTATGCGGACGTCGACAGAAAACAACGCATTCGAAGAGTACTGAACTAGCGTCGGGGCTGTTACGCTGATTGAGGGAATAGGGGGAATAGGCTGAGGGCGGCGCTAGGGTTGAGTGGAAACAAGGGATCGTTTTTGAAGAAGGAGAAGGAAAAAGAAAAGAAAATGAAGAGAAAAAAGAAAATAAGAAAAAATATTTTTTTAATTTTTTTATTAATTAAAAATACCACGTGGCTATTTTTTGTCAGAAAGATAGCTTTTAACGTGCTCACTCGTATGTGTCTGTCACGCTCTAACGGCAGACCTAAAAAAATACTTGAGCATGTACGTGTCTGTCACGCTCTAACGGCAGACCTAAAAAAATACTTAATTTGACCATTTATCAAAACGTTTGGTATCAAATTGGACAAAATTAAAGGTTTGGTACAAGTTACTATTAAATATAAAGGTTTGCTACCAAATTGAGATTTCAGCAATTATAAAATAAAACAAGCGAAGATTTTTTTGAGAAAAGATCATGCGAAGAAATTAAATTACAATAATTTATACCAATTCTATCAAAAGTTTTTAGATTCCTAGTGTTAAAACAATATGAAGATTTCTATCAACGTTTCAATCATTTAGACAAATAAGTCAATAATTAAACCTACTATTAATTTTATGAACAAGAGCCTCATTGAGTGTCACTTGATATTTAGTTTCTTTGATAAGTATCAATAGTTAATTTTCTAATGTTTTATTTATTATATTTTTATTTATTTAGTTTGGAAAAATTAAAAGACATTCATCCCCTTTCCTATATAAAATAAATTATCAAATAATTTAAATTAATTATAAATTTGTTATGAATATACATGTATGTTGTGGATGTCCATGAATCTAATTAAAGCATGGATAAGATTGATGACTTGGTTCTTCCATACACATATACCTATATACTAAGTTCATCCCCTTATATTTATGGTGATGTATCTGGGTGCCTATAAATAGGTATAGGCACTTACTTTGTTATGTAATAAGATGAATGAGAACAATTTCTCCTCTTCTTCATATTTTCTTATTCTTCATATTCTATTGTCTCTCTATTCTCTTGTCTTTTCCATGCTTCAATTCTACTCCCTTGCTATTTTTTTTTGTTATCATTTCACAACAAAGTTTCATTTCTAATTAACTGAATTTTTCTTAATAGAATTTATAAAATAAAATTTCTTAACTGAATTTTCTTAAAAGAATTTATAAAATAAAACAGCCACACGCGAAGCGCAGCCGGGAAATTTTAGTTAAATACAATTGTATATACTTTGAATAGGTAGTTTTACCTTTAAAACAAAACGAATACGTGGTTTTACTATATTATTATCTCGCATCATAGTGATGAATTGTAGAAAATGAAAAATAAGAAATGGATGGGCTAAGATTTGTTTTAGGGAGAATGAAGTTTTCTTAAAACGTTATTGGATTAAGTTAGATTAAGCCTATTAATTATTATGAACGTCATAATAACTTTTTAATTAAAATGTAAAATTAAATATTTATAAAAATATTGAATTTAATTAAATGGAAATAGAGTTTTTAATAAAATAAAACTGTAAACGTTTAAACAATGATATTTAAGAAACCTATTTAAAAATTTAATATAAAATAGTAAATAGTAGTAAATAGTAGTATCTCTTTTTGGAAAGGTATGTGTGTAAAGTCGTTCTCTCTGTTTTTTCCTCCTTCCTTAGAAACTCTTAGATTTCTTAAGGATTCTTTCGATAAGATTGTGGCTCTTTATCAAGATTTATTTTTTGAATTTCAAATTCAAACTGCCGTTTCTATTAATTTTCTTCCTATTTTACTGGTCCTGTCTTGGTATTGGTGGGCTGTATTTCCTTTTGGATTCGTGGGTTCGAATTTCTTCCTTCTCAAATATGGTTTTTGGTGTTTTCTTTTGTTGGGGATGGCTGGTACTTTGTCAAATCTTTATTCTAAGCTTTCGATCCAAGAGGGGCAGGAGAATAAGGTGGTTATTGAAGACGGTTGGGTTGTTGGTTAGGAGGGGGAGATGGATTGGTTCTATCTTCTTGGCTGTCTTTTCTCGAAGAAGAAAGCTAACGTGGAGGGGCTGAGTACGGTTATGTTTCAGGCCTGAAAGCCGGAGGGTGATATGATTTTTAAGGAGTGATGCGCCAAGGGCTTATCATTGCTTAGAAGAGCACAATGGAGCCATTGGAGATCATGTCTTGGAGATTCAAGAAGATGACACAGATGATCCCGGATTGAAGACAAGTTTGGAGGAGCAAGGTGTTGAGGACCGGCCACCATCGCATGGAGCAACCGGCCATGACCGGCCAACTCATGGGATGCCGCACGAGACATAGCACAAGCCATCCGGCCACAACTGGCCATCGCACGGGCCAATGCATGCGCCATCCGGCCACAACCGGCCATTCGATCCATTAGCTATTCCGCAAGGTCCAATGACTAGGGCTCGGGCTAAAAGGTTCAAGGAAGCTTTATTGGGCTTTGTAAGATCTCATCTTGGAGGTTTAGAGTCCATTGAAGACCATTTGGAAGGCATTGAAGTCGACATCACCAAGAATATTCCCATCGATTCCAAGGTGTTCACCTTACTTGAAATCGATGAGCATTAGGCTTTGGCATTGTGTAATTCGGCCTCATGGGCCTTTATTCTATCTTAGATTAGTTATTTATTTAGTTTAGAAGACATTGGGTTAGGCCTTGTTTGACTAAGTCCAATCCTTGTTTAATTATGTAATGTTATTTACTTTTCCTAGTAGGACAAGGAGTAGGCTATTTCCTTGTTCCTTCCTTTTAATTATGCCGCCCCTTATAGGATTAGGATTCGGGTTTGGAGAAGGTTATGCGCTAATCCCTCCCCTATATAAGGGCTCTTTTATCTCTTGTAAACACAAGTCAAGTTAATCAATAAAGTTGAGAGGTTTATACCCAAATCGATTTCTTTGGCTTCATTGTTCTAGTTTGAGCAAACTTAGGGTTCTTCAATCTTGTAGAGTCCTAGCAAACAATTAGGTTGTGATTGCTTGGTTGTTTGTGAATCTTGTGATCTTAGGTGTTCAAGTGCAGGTCGACTTGGAGGTCTAAGGCCGACGAACGAAGGAAGATTTATCAAGTGAAGATTGTCGACATACTCATCTAGAAGTTTGGTGATTCAAGTTGATCTTAGGCGGGTCTCTAAGGTGGATTTGGACAAATTACAACTAGATTCATATCAATTGGTAATTAGAGCTTAGGTTTATCATCTTCAATCGGTAAATCTATCTTTTTACTCATCATTCATCATACTGATTTTACCCACACACTCATCGCACCATCCTTCTTGAAAATTCAAAAAATCAGCAACTTTGAAAATTCATAGCCGATTCCTCTTACACCTTCTTGCTTTGAAATTTCAGATTTGAGTTCCTCATAACTAGTAGTTATATCGAAAAATATAAAAAAAATAAAAAAAATAAAAAAATTTCGACCAGAAACTTGTGATTTTTGTTCTGGATTCGTTTGAGCTCAGAAAGCTGTGAAATTTGAGCTATAGCCTTATTTTGGTGTGATCTTTCTGGGAAAAATATTGAAAAAAAAATCAAAAAAATCTGTGCTGTTATCGATTTTTTTCCAGGAACTAGGGTTCTTAGTTTGGGAAATTTGGGGATTAGGGTTTTCTTGTACAATTGATCTAATCAGTTGCAATAACTCTAATTGATTGTGAATTGAGATTCTTGGGTTTCTTTTGCTGTTAATTGTGATTTGATTTGAAGAATTTCAGGTTACAAACCCTATTGGATTCAAGTGGTACAAAATAGGAGACAAGTGGTACTAGGGTTTATGCTAACCGATTTGATATTGTGATTTGTGCTTGATTGAGTTTGTGCAGCAACTTTGGAGAAGAAATTCGACATAAGGAGCCTGCATTAAGTGGTTTGGTTTTGTTTAAGATCACTTTTCTTTTGATTCACAAATAACTTTACTACTAATTGTTTGTTCCTCAAGTAGGTCACGAGAAGAAAGGAGTGCTCTAGGAGTTGCTCTTACTAGGCCTATTGCAAGCTAGAAAGAGGCATAATCTTGTGAGATCATTATGAGAGTAGTGGACCGCCAATCCATAGGACTTGAGTACAAACACGAGAGCACAAGTCAAAGGTATAAGCACACACACACTTGTGAGAATTTTTACTACTAATCTTTGTTCTTTTTGTAGGTATAATGGAAGGAGAACAAGAGCAACCAAACGTGGCTGCTATGTTGCAAACTCTAATTCAACGATTGGACAATATGGATACTAAATTCGATACTTTGACCAATGAAGTCCAATAAGTAAGAAATGGTCAAAATCAACAAGCTCAACCACTTCAAAGAGCTAACGCCGCACGCAACAATGAAGAGGTTCATCCTCCACCACCGAGGCAAATTGCTAGAATCGACCCCATGGAGAGACTAAGGCAACAAGAACTTGGTGGGCAAGCTCACAATGAAAACATGCGGCCTAGAAGAGGAATTGAAAGAGAGGAGCCTAAGGAAAACATCAAGTACAAAATCCCTAAATTCAATGGGAGAGGGTCTCCATCCGATTACTTGGAGTGGGAGTCGAAATTAGATATGTATTTTGATTACTATCCTCATGCCGAGCCAAAGAAGGTGCAAATTGCTACTCTTGAATTCACGGAGAATGCTTTAAATTGGTGGAATCAATTGGTGCAAACAAGAAGAAGAAACTTGGAAAGACCGATTAATACTTGGTTAGGTCTAAAGAGTTATATGAGGAAGAGGTTTGTTCCAAGCTTTTACACTAATGGTCTCTACCAAGAATTGCAAGCTTTGAGGCAAGGAACTAGGAGTGTTGATGAATACTACTCCGAGATGATGTTGTTAATGTCAAGGGCCGAGATTGATGAAGCTCCACAAGCTACTATAGCTAGATTTATGTCGGGGTTGAATAGAGAAATTCATGATATTGTGGAGATGCAACAACACTATGATGTTGAGGAATTGCTTCAACATGCTTTGGAGGCCGAAAGCCAAGTAAAGAGGAATAAGAAGAGTTTTACATCATCATCATCAAGCTCATGGAAAACTCCAATCAAGAAGGATGATAAGTCGACTAAAGAGAAGGAGTTAGCGCACAAGGGTACTACCCCTAAAACCGATTCTAAATCTTCATCAAGTTCATCTTCAAAGAATCATGTCAAGTGTTTTAAGTGTCAAGGTTTTGGACACTATGCTAAATATTGTGTGAACAAGAAAGTGTTGTTCGTGAATGACCAAGGAGAAATCGAAAGTGAAGATGAAGAGATTACTCTAGGATCTAGTGGTGATGGAGATGATGAAGGAGATGTGCATAATGATAGTAATGATGGTGACGGTTTTGCACTTAGAAGTTTAGTGGCTAGGAGAACTTTGAGTGCTTATGTGAAAGACGATGTGAACAATCAAAGGGAGAACTTGTTTCATACTAGGATGTATGCGAATGGGAAGTCTAGTAGTGTGATTATTGATGGTGGGAGTTGTACAAACATAGCTAGTGTTTATTTGGTGAAGGAGATGCAATTACCCACTACAAAACACCCTAAACCTTATAGTTTGGGTTGGATCAACGATAAGGAGGAAATTAGGGTTAACAAACAAGTTTTAGTTTCTCTTTGTTTGGGCAGGTACAAAGGAGATGTATTGTGCGATATCTTACCCATGCAAGCATGCCATGTACTACTTGGACGACCATGGCAATATGACAACAAAATTAAACACGATGGTGAGACGAACCAATATAATCTCATGTGTGGTAAGAAGCCCTTTACTTTTATTCCGTTATCACCTCAAGAAGCTTTAAAAGATCAATTGAAATTGAAAGAGGATTTTGCTAAGCTAGATTCGGAATTTAGGGCTAAAGAAAAGACTAATCATGCTAATTTAGATAAGAATTGCGATATACTCAAGCATGTTAGTTCTAAGAAGGTTAATAAGGAGTGTATGTTAGCTACTAAGATTGAGATTAAAGAAGCTTTGAATGATAATTCTGTTTAGATCTTGCTTTTGCTTAAATATACACTTGTGAGCACTAACCACTTGGAAAGCGAGCTTCCAAGCAACATTGTTTCTCTTTTGAGTGATTATGTAGATGTGTTTCCTGAGGAGATTCCTAGTGGATTACCACCAATTAGGGGGATTGAACATCAAATTGACTTCATCCCTGGGGTGCAAATTCCAAATAAGTCAGCTTATAGGACAAATCCTGAAGAAACAAAGGAATTGGAGAAGCAAGTTGGGGAGCTACTTCAAAAGGGCTTTGTGCGTGAAACTCTTTCTCCATGTGCCGTTCCTGTTTTGCTTGTTCCTAAGAAAGATGGGACTTGGAGAATGTGTGTTGATTGTAGGGCAATAAACAACATCACGATAAAGTATCGTTACCCTATTCCTAGATTAGATGATATGCTTGATGAATTGCATGGTGCTTGTCTATTTTCTAAGATTGATCTTAAGAGTGGCTATCATCAATTTCACATGAAAGAGGGTGATGAATGGAAAACTGCCCTTAAAACTAAATTAGGGTTGTATGAATAGTTAGTTATGCCTTTTGGATTGACTAATGCACCTAGTACATTCATGCGATTAATGAATCATGTTTTAAGAGCTTTTATTGGAAAGTTTGTTGTTGTTTATTTTGATGATATACTTGTGTATAGCCCAAACCTAGATGAGCATGTTAGGCATCTAAGATGTGTGTTAGATGTACTTAGGGTTGAGAAATTGTATGCTAACCTTAAGAAGTGCACCTTTTGCACAAACAAGCTTGTTTTTCTTGGTTTTGTGGTTTCATCGCAAGGTATAGAGGTTGATGAGGAAAAGATCAAGGCAATCAAAGAATGGCCAACACCCACCAACGTTGGACAAGCGAGATCTTTTCATGGACTAGCCGGATTCTATAGGAGGTTTTTAAGGATTTTAGCACCTTAGCCGCCCTTATTACAAGTGTTATGAAGAAGAATGCACCATTAAAGTGGGGAGATGAACAACAAGAAGCATTTGAGACGTTGAAGGATAAAGTAACTAATGCTCCTTTGCTTGTTTTACCTAACTTTAACAATACTTTTGAGATTGAATGTGATGCATCAGGGGTTGGAATTGGAGCTGTTTTAATGCAAGGTGGGAAGCCCGTCGCATACTTTAGTGAGAAATTGAATGGGGCTACATTGAACTATCCAACCTATGACAAAGAGTTGTATGCTCTTGTGAGGGCGTTGCAAACTTGGCAACACTACCTTTGGCCTAAGGAATTCGTGATTCATACAGATCATGAGAGCTTGAAGTATTTAAGAGGCCAACAAAAGCTAAACAAGAGACATGCAAAGTGGAGCGAGTTCATAGAGAGCTTTCCTTATGTTGTGCGATACAAACAAGGTAAGGAGAATGTTGTAGCCGATGCTTTATCAAGGAAGTATGTCTTACTTTCCATGCTTGATTCTAAGTTTCTTGGTTTTGAGTATATTAAGGAATTATATGCTAGTGATGTTTATTTTGGTGAAATATTTAAAGCATGTGAAAATTCTGGATTTGGAAAGTATTATAAGCATGATGGATTTTTGTTTAAGGAATCTAGATTGTGTGTGCCTTCTTGTCCTTTGCGCATCTTGCTATTGAGGGAATCGCATGAAGGGGGTTTAATGGGTCACTTTGGAGTCGATGGTCAAACGGAGGTAGTAAATAGGACTTTGTCTACTTTGCTTAGGGCTTTAATTAAAAAGAACTTAAGAACTTAGGAGGATTGTCTACCTCATGTCGAATTTGCATATAATAGAATCATACATAGCACCACTGGATATTCACCTTTTGAATCTGTGTATGGCTTTAATCCTTTAACCCCATTGGATTGTTGAGTTTACCTTTGAGTGTGCAAGTCGACATGGATGGACAAAGGAAGACCGATTATGTTAGAGAACTTCATGCTAGGGTTCGAGCTCAAATTGAGAAAAAGACACAACACTACATGAAGAATGCTAATAAAGGGCATAAGGAAGTCATCTTTGAACTCGGGGATTGGGTTTGGTTGCATCTAAGGAAGGAGAGATTCCCTGAAAAGAGAAAGTCTAAGCTCTTACCTCGTGGGGATGGTCCATTCCAAGTCTTGGAGAGGATCAACAACAACGCATACAAGCTAGATCTTCCTAGTGAATATGGCAATGTAAGTGCTACTTTTAATGTTTCAGACTATCCTTGTTTGATAGTGATGCAGATTTGAGGACAAATCCTTTTCAAGGGAGAGGGGATGATGCGCCAAGGGCTTATCATGGCTTAGAAGAGCACAATGGAGCCATTGGAGATCATGTCTTGGATAAACTTGGAGATGTCTTGGAGATTCAAGAAGATGCCACGGATGATCCCGGATTGAAGACAAGCTTGGAGGAGCAAGGTGTTTGTAGACACCTATTTTTGTCATGTATCCTTTAATTTAAATTAATTCATTTCTTATTTGGCATTAAGGTCGCCCAGGGGTATTTTGGTCATATTCACGTCCAGGGGGGCATTTTGGTCATTTTGCATTTAGGGGGCATCTTGGGTCATTTTAAGTTCACTCGCAATTCAGATTAACTAATTCATTTCAGATTGCGTTGAAAATAACAATCCTAATCTATAATTTAGTAATTTGGTTTTGTTGCACTTTAGTAATTTAGTAAGTTATACATATTGTTCATTTAGTAATTTAGTTTTGTTGCACTCTAATCATATAGCTTAATCACTCTTAGTAATGGATTTAGTTTTCGATTGTGATTCTCATATTCATTTTTAAGTATATCCCATCTACTTTCCCTTTCCCATTAGTCGTACTAACCATTAACCATGTTGATTGTTGATCATATTAGGGATATTAAAGGTCATTTCATGAAACATGCAGATATGATTACTCCAATGGCAATAGACGAATTCAGGAATTCAGTCAATAGAAAGCTTTAGTGAAACAGTCAATAGACGAATTCAGGAAGTGATTACTCCAATGGCAACAGTCTATAAAGCTTTAGTGAAGGCAGATATGATAGTCCCGGGAGAATTTGGAGAAGCTGAGATGAATGAGGTATGCCCATATCACGGTTTGGGGCACGGGATTCATGATTGCTGCAATTTCAAGAAGAAAGTTCAGAGCTTGATGGATGAGGGAAGGATGGAATTCTATGTGGAAAGAAAGGAAAAGGAGGTTGATGTTATTATTGAAGAGCATATAAAACCCTTCATACCAGCTCCGCCTAAGGTCAAGCCTCAACCTTTTGTGCCAAGGCCACCGACAGTTTTACCAGCCCATATGCAAAAACCAGTGGCATCTGTAGTCGTGAAACCCCCACAACCTTTTCCATACATAGATAGTCGCCAAGTGCCGTGGAAGTATGGTCTCAATGTGACTACATCACCCGGGGAAAGCAGTTCAGCTAACGTTTCAGGTGTTGGAAGAATGACTAGAAGTGGAAGGGTATATTCGCCAGAAATGACAGAATCAGCTCAGAAGAGGAAGGATGAGGCTATGGTTCCAGAAACCGGACTAAGGGATTCAGCGGAAGTGGCTAGACCAAGGGAAGAAGAAATTGTTGAGAAGCCAGTAACGGAGCACGAAGAATGTGAATTCCTAAAAATCATCAAGCAAAGTGAGTATCGTGTAATCGAGTAGTTGAACAGGTTACCTGCTAGAATTTCTATTCTCAGTTTGTTGTTGAATTCTGAAGCACATCGGAAAGCGCTGTTGAAAGTATTGAATCAGTCATATGTATCCCAAAACATTAGTGTTGCTGACTTGGATCACATGGCGGGAAACATATCTGCACATGGGTTCATTGCATTTGCGGAGAAGGACATCCCGAAGGGAATGAGGAACAGCATAAAAGTATTGCCCATTACAGTCAGGTGCTAGAATGTGAGTATGGGCAATGTTCTCATTGATAATGGTTCAGTTTTGAATATCTTTACCCCTCAAAATGTTGAAGAGGTTGCCTGTGGATGAGGCCTGCATTCAAACCAATCATCTGATTGTGAAAGCATTCGGTGGTACTAGGAGGAGTGTTATAGGAGAAGTGGAGATAACCATTGAAGTTGGGGGGGGGGGGTGCCTTTCGCCCTAGTGTTTCAAGTATTGGATATACAACATCCATCCTATTCTTGCTTATTGGGAAGGCCATGGATACATCAAGCAGAGGCTGTTCCATCAACCTTACATCAGGTGGTGAAGTTTCTTACTCCTGAGAAGTTTGTGGAAGTCAAAGGGGAAGAAGACTTTGTGGTGTCCAGTGCATCGGGATTCTCTTACGTTGAACCACCGGAAGGGTCATATGAGTGCTCCTTCAGGGCCTTTGAAG
This sequence comes from Corchorus capsularis, assembly GCA_001974805.1. Taxonomy (NCBI): domain Eukaryota; kingdom Viridiplantae; phylum Streptophyta; class Magnoliopsida; order Malvales; family Malvaceae; genus Corchorus; species Corchorus capsularis. The sequence goes on along the minus strand of AWWV01012245.1, from coordinate 10,059 downwards.
TTGCAGAAACTATTCCGATGAGCATGGGGGACTACTCGGTTATGAGCATCAGGTTTATGATGAAGAGGGGATTCAAAGAGGGGAAAGGTTTGGGAATGGACTTGCAAGGCATTTCACAAGCTGTTGAAGTACCCAGACATGAGGGCCCCTTTGGTTTGGGATTTAAACCAACTGCTAAGGATTGGGCAGAGGCTGAAGAAAGGATGAAACTCAGAAGGATGGCTAGGATGGGGCATGGAGTGGAGGAGAAGAGGATAAACTCAGAAGGATGGCCAGGATGGGGCATGGAGTGGAGGAGAAGAGGATGAGGTTCCCACCTTTGTACGAGACCTTCAAGTCAGCTGGTTGGGTCAACAATGCTGCATCGGAAGGAGAGTCAGGGATTGAGGGAAAGCTGCAGAATCTGGACATCAATGCTGTTACTGATTATACTCTGGAAGAACAAGATTGCCCTTGGATTCATGAGCTAGCTCCAAGAGAAGTTCTGAACAACTGGGTTGAATTTGAAAGAGCTGTCTTTGTTGATGATTCAGAAATGTAATTAATCTTTTATCTTAAGTACTAATACCACCTCAAGAATGTCTATGACAATACCATGTTCTAAGTTTTCCCATACAAAATATCAAACTATTTTATGTTCACTATTTTCTTAAAGTAATACATTCCAGAAGTTTTATCCGTATACTTTTCATCTTTATATTACATTTTCATTATCATTCATTCATCCATTACTAGTTATGTATGTATATTCTTTCTTTGGTATATATTTTCGTTGCTTTGTTTCTCAGGCCGACTGACGATGAATGCAAAGACGCTCGTGACGAGCCGGGGTTCGATTTCGAAAAACCGGTTCTCGCCGACGAACCTGACGATGAAGACACCGAGGACCAGGCCTTACCCCCAGACCTTTTGGGATTGGTAGAACAGGAGGAAAAGCAGATATTGCCACATAAGGAACCCACTAAATTGATTAATTTGGGGACAGAAGAAGAACCAAGGGAGTTTAAAATTGGTACTACTTTGTCAGAAAAAGAAAAACAAGAGCTGGTAGATCTGTTGAAGGAGTATGTGGATGTGTTTGCGTGGTCGTACCAAGACATGCCAGGTTTAGATACAGAAGTTGCAGTACATCGATTGCCAATCAGATCAGAATGTAAGCCGGTCCAACAGAAATTGAGAAGGATGAAGCCCGATATGTTGTTAAAGATCAAAGAAGAAGTGAAAAAGCAGCTGGACGCGGGATTCTAAGAAGAGGCCAGATACCCGGAATGGCAGGCAAATATAGTCCCAATACCAAAAAAGGATGGAAAAGTAAGGATGTGTGTGGACTGCCGGGACCTGAATCGAGCTAGCCCGAAAGACAATTTTCCTTTGCCACATATTGATGTTCTAGTAGACAACACCGCAGGGTATTCTTTGTTTTCTTTCATGGACGGATTTTCTGGATACAATTAGATCAAGATGGCGCCAGAGGACAGAGAAAAGACTGCGTTTGTCACTGCCTGGGGGGTATCCTGTTATAAAGTTATGTCGTTTGGATTAAAGAATGCCGGGGCGACGTATCAAAGAGCCATGGTGAACCTTTTCCATGACATGATGCACAAGGAGATTGAAGTATATGTTGATGATATGATTGCTAAAGCTCGGTCGGTGGAAGAACATTTGTTGAACTTGAGAAAGCTCTTTGAAAGACTTTGAGAGTTCTAGCTTAAACTCAACCCGTCAAAATGTACTTTTGGGGCCACTTCAGGGAAGTTGCTTGGATTCGTAGTCAGTGAGAAAGGGATTGAAGTAGATCCGGACAAGTAAAGCCATTCAAATCTGCCCCGCAAGGAATCAAAAAGAGGTTAGAGGATTTTTGGGTAGGTTGAATTACATCGCTCGTTTCATTTCCCAGCTGACAGCAAATGTGATCCGATCCTTAAGTTGCTCAAAAAGAAAATCCAGGAGAGTGGGATGAGGATTGTCAAGCTGCTTTCGATAAGGTTAAGGAATATCTATCCAACCCACCAGTGTTAGTGCCTCCAGTGAGAGAAAGGCCCGTGATCTTTTATTTAACAGTTCTGGAAAATTCAATGGGTTGTGTATTGGCACAGCAGGATGAAACTGGAAAGAAAGAGCGGGCAATTTACTATTTGAGCAAGAAATTCACTGATTATGAAATTAAGAACTCAGATTTGGAGAAGATGTGTTGCGCACTCGCATGGGCAGTTCATAGGCTAAGACAGTATATGCTCTATCACACTACTTGGTTGGTTTCCAAATTAGATCCGATTAAGTATGTGTTTGAAAAACCCTGCTTATCAGGAAGAATAGCTAGATGGCAGGTTTTATTGTCTGAATATGATATAGTATATGTGTCTCAAAAAGCGATCAAAGGAAGTGCTGTAGCAGAATTCTTAGCTGATCGAGCTAGCAAAGATTATGAACCGGTGCAGTTTGAGTTCCCAGATGAAGATCTGATGGCGATATGCCAGGTAGAGGAAGTAAAAGAGGAGGGAGAAACATGGAGTATGTACTTCGACGGGGCATCAAACCTGTCCGGGCAGGGGATAAGTGCAGTATTGATATCCCCTGAGGGTGATTATCTCCCAGCGACAGCTCGATTAATGTTCCAGGCCACAAACAATGTGTCAGAATATGAAGCTTGCATTTTTTGGGAATTCAGATGGCGTTAGACAAAGAAGTAGAGAAGTTGGAGGTGTATGGTGATTCAGCCTTGGTAATTTACCAAATGAAGGGAGAATGGCAGACGAGGGAGCCAAAGTTAGTCAAATATCGAGACCATATGATGGAATTAGTCAAATCCTTTGAGAAGATTATATTTCATCATGTACCCAGAGAAAATTATCAGTTGGCAGACGCGTTAGCAATCCTCGCGTCAATGTTTAAATTGGGAGCGAACACAGAGATTCAGCCAATTCGAGTTCAGATAAAGGATTCCCCAGCCCATGTGATGAGTGTGGAGGATGAGGTAGATGGGAATCCATGGTATTTTGATATCCTCCAGTACATCAAGTACCAAAGATACCCAGAACATGCCACAGAAAATGACAAGAGAGTGATTCGGAGAATGGCAATGGGTTATCTTCTGGAAGGTGACACTTTATACAAGAAAAGTCGTGACCAGACGTTGCTTAGATGCGTGGGTTCAGAAGAAGCCGAGAGGGTTATAGAAGAAGTGCATAGAGGATCATGTGGGAGTCACGCCAGTGGACACAAGATGGCAAGGCAGATTATGAGAGCAGGTTATTATTGGTTGACATTGGAAACCGATTGTATCAAGTATGTCTAGAAAATGCCATGAGTGTCAAATTTATGCAGACCAAATTCATGTACCCCCAAACCCATTACATGTAATGTCAGCTCCATAGCCTTTCTCAATGTGGGGGATAGATGTGATTGGAGTTATTAACCCCAAGGGTTCAAATGGGCATAGGTTCATATTGGTGGCAATCGATTACTTTACAAAATGGGTTGAGGCAGCTTCATACACGAGTGTTACTCAAGCAGTAGTCACCAAGTTCATCAAAAGGGGATTATCTGCCGATATGGGTTGCCGGAAAGGATTATTACTGACAATGCATCCAACTTGAACCAAGGATTGTTGGAAGAAACTTGCAAACAGTTCAAGATTGTGCATAGTAACTCAACCATTTACAGACCTAAGATGAATGGTGTAGTGGAGGCAGCCAATAAGAATATTAAGAAGATTGTGGCAAAGATGACGGAGACATACAGGGATTGGCACGAGAAGCTTCCTTTTGCTCTTCATGCTTATCGGACTTGTGTTAGGACCTCAACTGGGGCAACTCCATACTCTTTGGTATATGGAATGGAGGTCGTGGTACCAATCGAAGTGGAAATACCATCCATACGGGTATATCGAGAGACTAAATTGGAAGAGTCTGAATGGATTCAAGAGAGGTATGATCAGCTCAACTTGGTTGACGAGAAAAGGGTAACGACTTTATGTCATGGCCAAAGGTACCAAAAGAGGATGAAACGGGCATTTAACAAGAAAATACGCCCGAGAGAATTCAAAGAAGGAGATTTGGTACTAAAAAAGATCATACCAGAACAGGGCGACCCAAGGGGCAAGTGGGCACCTAACTAGGAAGGCCCATTCGTGGTAAAGAAGGCATTCTCTGGAGGGGCATTGATTTTACAGGAGATGGATGGGGAAGAGTTTCCTAGGCCTATCAACTCTGACACAGTCAAGAAATATTATGCCTAAAAAAAAAACTGGGTCTAAAAAAGAAAGAGGTCGCAAAAAGAAAAAATGAAATATAAGGAGGGGTCCAAGTTGAAAACCCGCAAAGGGCGGCTTGGATCCATTGGGGGTCACTTGAGTTGAAAACCCGAAAAGGGCGGCTCAAGTGAAGGTTGGAAAAGGAGGAACTTGAGTTGAAAACCCGAAAAGGGCGGCTCAGGTGGAAGATGGAAGGACATAGTCTATTGGCATTACACTTTAAGAAAATCTCTTAAGGTCAAAAGGGTAAGGATCTGGCCCAGACTGAGTTGGGTAAGGCAACATAAACCAATTTCGAAGAACCTTCGGCAAACGTCACAAAACCGTCGTCGGAGTATTCATCGACATGATGTTCTATCTCTTCAGCATGTTTTATTAGTATATATATATGTATTAAATTCCTTGTTACATAAGTTTATCTCTTTCTGTTTGTACACATTTCTTTATTAAATGAAATTTCGAAGTTTTTAGTAAAATTTGTTTTCTTTCTGCATTACATATCATAGATAAATATTGGTTTTGTATTTCAAAATTTGTTTAAAAATAATTGCTGAAAACAGACATGGGAATGGTCGCTTTTAATTGTTCAAAAGAGGGGGTATTAGTAAAAGATATAAAGGAGCATAAGTCATCATTCAGGGCAAAGGATTCGAAAGGAATAAGGGTGAAGTATCGGTAATAGGCGTGGGGACATGAGACCAAGAGAAATTAAGGTTGCGGATGAGGGGTTGAAAGAGAAAAGCATCGGGTCGAGAAGTCGAGAGGGACACAAGGAAGATTTACATGACTACGGGTTAACTCGACAAAGGGGATATGTTCAAACCGAACCATATACATTTTGCATCACATTCATCATCAGCATACAACATTGCATTAATGCTCGGCAGTGCATCACCTTTCTAACTTGCATCAAAGCATACTTTTCAAAGAAAGTTTTCAGGAATCCAGATGACTTGGCGTAGCATCTTTAGAATTGGCTTTAGATGGTTCAGTATGATCCTTCCTCAGGATTTTAGTAAATAAGGTTTTTGTAGCCTTCACTAAAAAAGGGTGCCTACGTCTTTGCGTGTTTCCTAAATACTCAAAAAGTATGCAAACTACTTCTTTGCAGACTTCCCGATAGTTAGAAAGCACGCAAAGAGGGGCAGCTGTAGACACCTATTTTTGTCATGTATCCTTTAATTTAAATTAATTCATTTCTTATTTGGCATTAAGGTCGCCCAGGGGTATTTTGGTCATTTTCACGTCCAGGGGGCACTTTGGTCATTTTGCATTTAGGGGGCATCTTAGGTCATTTTAAGTTCACTCGCAATTCAGATTAACTAATTCATTTCAGATTGCGTTGAAAATAACAATCCTAATCTATATTTTAGTAATTTGGTTTTGTTGCACTTTAGTAATTTAGTAAGTTATACATATTGTTCATTTAGTAATTTAGTTTGTTGCACTCTAATCATATAGCTTAATCACTCTTAGTAATGGATTTAGTTTTCGATTGTGATTCTCATATTCATTTTAAGTATATCCCATCTACTTTCCCTTTCCCATTAGTCGTACTAACCATTAACCATGTTGATTGTTGATCATATTAGGGATATTAAAGGTCATTTCATGAAACATGCATTGGCATTTTGTTAATCAGATTCAGTCTCAAATATACTCTAAAAGGGAAATTATTTAGGGCATATTGGATCATCTCATGTAATTAGGCTTTATTTATTTAAGTACATTTGCGTAAGCAAAAATAATAATAATAAAATAAAAAAATTAGTAAAAATAAAAAGTATGTTTACATTCACTACGCTCCCTAGTTTTGTTTACAATTACAGGTTTTTAGGCTACAACATAAAGGAATTTCTCATTGGAGTCATTTTTGTATCTCTCCTTTCTTCTCCATTTGGTATATGAAGAAACTGCACTACCCTCACTGGAGTCGATCTCAAATGCCTTCGATAAATTTGGACCTTGCAAGGAAAAGAAATGCAAAGCACAAGAAATAGAAATGCAAAGCACAAGAAATGTTCCCCAAGGGCTGAAAGCATGAACACTACCAGTAAGTGCACATGTGTATGCTTGGGGGAAAAGCTTACTGTTGGCCACATAGAGCACAAGGGTTGAGGTGAGGCCTCACCCTTGAGATGTCATTGAGGCCATAAGGAAACAAAGGGGGAATACGTTAGAAGTTGACATGAGAAAAGAAAATAAAGGCATCAAACATGTCTGATCAACTCAAAAAACTGCAGTAAATAAGAAAGCGAAATTGCAGCAGCCAAGTTCGTTCGATTAAGAGCACTTTAGTAAAGATAGGGCATTCATACTAAGCAACACTTGTATCCCAATCATAGCATGGTCATTAAGTTCAAACTCATGTTTCCAGTGGTCATACATACACTTCACAGTTTCATTTAGTCATTAATAGAGTCATAGCTTCATGCATTGTTTACATACTGGAGGCAAATTCATGATAGTGTACATTGGTACATTGCCCCACAAAGTCAAAAGAGCATAAACTAGAGCATTGTGTAGCCTAAGAATCTTACATTAAGTGTCCTAATTTTTTCATTAAACAAAAAGCAACATGCTCATAGGAGGATTCATCAACGTGGCAGCATCAATCAAACAAATCAGGTTCAACAAATGACCTCAATCCCCATCAATCACCAACTCACAGCACAGTAATATTTTCAATAAGAATTTAGGAGCATTTAAGGTGGAATAAGGCAAGGTAAATCACAATACAGCATAACAGAGTGGCGTTCATTCATTCCCAAAACAACACTCATCGGTAAAAACGAATAAGTAATAGAAAAGAGAAAATTACCCCTGCCGACTTGTCTAAACCTCAGTGGTCTGCAAGGAACAAAGAAGAAACCCTTTCTAGCCACCTCAGCAGAGTATGTGAAGGGCTTTGACCCCAATGGCTGAGGAAGAGTGTATACCTAATATTTACCGACGTGGCACCCTCCAATTGGTTTGTTTGGATCACATCAGCAGCCTGAAGACAAAAAGAAGACCACGTCAGTAGCTTCAACAGGTCAAACTAAAAGGGAAAATCACGTGAATGGTAAAATGGTAAGGGCAAAGAATTGAACCGTACCTGGATAAGGTGACCTGGCCATGGAGAATGCAGACAAAAGGAAGGGATTATACCCATTTGCCCTGGCTCATGGTACACATCCTGAAACAACCATAAAACAGAAAAAAAAACAGGGTTAATTAGGGGAGTTAGGGGGCAAATTTTTAAAGCCATTAGATTAAGAGCAAACAGACGGTGGAAATCAAAAAAAGAGGAGTTTATATACTCTATTTCAGAGAGGGTTAGGGGAGGTTTTAGGAGAAACAGAAAAGGGGAACAACTAGGGTTTAGGGAGGCAGAATTAGGGTTCTTCGTTTTTCTTCTTTTTTTGAAAAAAATCAAAAAAAAGAGAAAAGGGAACAGAGGAAAAATTGGTTGAGAAGACTCACCTAGCTTTGGAGATTTCCTTCTAAGCTGTGAAGGGGGTCAAAAGTCCTCTGCTTGCTTTTTTTCGAACCTTTCTTTCAAGAAAACTTGCTTTTATCCTCTTTTCTTTCTTTCTTCTTCGCGTCTTCAAGAGTTTGGGACCATAGGTCACCATCCTTTTCGGTTTGGGTGAGTTTCAAAGTAGTTTCTTTAAGGTGTGAGATTTGGTTTAAATTCGGGGTGTCGATTTCAGAAGAAAGGAAGTCTTTGGTTATCTTTAGTGATCTGATCGAACGGTAGAGGAGGGTGGCGCCGTCGTTGCTAGCTGGAGAAGGAGGCGCTGACATAGGAGAAGGAGTTCGGGTTTGGGGTGCGTCGAAAAGAGGGAGGAAGAAGGATGTAGCCTGATATAAGAGGACTTCGCGAAAATTCGAGATTTAAGGAGGTAAACTTCTTGTTTCTTCTAATTTAGCCCTTTTTCGAGTCAATCAGGTCTAATAACTTACATTTTAGCTCATATAAATCCTCATATGTGATATCTGATTCGATTAGGTCCCTGCGATTTCACCTTTTATTCGATTTGATCTTCTGAAAATTAGATTTACCATAAAAATTAAATCTTTAATTGAAAATTGGATTTTTTTTAGGAGTGTGGAGTGGTGAAAATGTGACCTTGAGCAAAAGTTGAGATTTTTAATTGATTTATATAAACTTTTGTATAAAAGATTGAATTTTTAGAGTAATTAGTAATAAGGATTTAACCTTTGAATAAAAGATTGAATTTTTAAGTAATTGGTAAATAAAAATGTCATCTTTGGGTAAAAGATTGAATCTTTAGAGTAATTAGTAAATAAAGATTTAACCTTTGAATAAAAGATTTGGATTTTTAAGTAATTGGTAAATAAAAAATGTCGTCTTTGGGTAAAAGGTTGAATCTTTAGAGTGATTAGTAAATAAAGCTTTAACCTTTGAATAAAAGATTGAATTTTTATGTAATTAGTAAATAAAATGTCATTTTTGAAATAGAAGTGTGAACTTTTAAGCCATTAGTAAATAAATTGATTGGTTTTTGAAAGATAAATGTTTGGAAGGCTAGGTTAAATTAAGATAAGGTTAAGCCAAATTTAAGATTTAAATATGTGTTAATCAAGTTTAAACCTTTTAACTTGGTGGATTTAATCATTATGCTCATTTGCTTGGTCTTTGTTTTGTTATGTTTGGGCCTCCATATTTGAAAGCCATTCCACATGATTGAGTATGTTGACATGTTTGTATTCCCGTTATATTTGAGCCTTGCGCTTGTATAGTATTTGAGGTTTAGAAATCTAGCTATCTTAATTTGGCCTAAGTTTAAAAATCAAGGTTTTGAATTTAGTATTAGTTGCATATGCATCCATATTTGAATTCTGAGATTGTATTGTTGTTGCCATGATCATAAGACTGAATTAAAATGACTCCCATGAAGGGAAAGGAGGGCGGCTCATTCATGCGTGTCTGAGTTTGCTTGACTTCTCCCGGAGGCTTGGAAATTTCCGGAGGTCGTTTACCATTTATTGGGAGGCGGCCGAAGGTGTTCCTCGTATAATCGATGGGTAATTAAGTTTAAAAAGAATTTCATGCATCATATGCATCCACGCATTCAAGAATCTGGTATATTCATGAATTAAGAATTATTAAGGAAAAATCTAAAAGAGGCAAAAAAAGAAAATGGGGTCAGTCAGAAAAGTAAAAAGGGCAATCAGTAATTAAGTTCAATAAGAAAAAGCATCCAGTAAAGAGTAAAGTGGTAATTCGAGTAATTAAAGTCAAATAGTAAAACAGTAATCAGTAAAAAATAATAATAATCAGTAAAAGGTAAAATGGTAATTAGTAAAGAGCAAAATAGTAATCGGCAAAAAGTAATAGTAATCAGTAATTAAGTAAAAGAGATTAATCAGAGTCAAAGTAATAGTAATCAGTAATCAGTAATTAAGTAAAAAGAGAGATTAATCAGAGTCAAAATAACAGTAATCAGTAAATCAGTAATTAAGTAAAAAAGATTAATCAGAGTCAAAGTAATAGTAATCAGTAAATCAGTAATTAAGTAAAAAGAGATTAATCAGAGTCAAAGTAATAGTAATCAGTAAATCAGTAATTAAGTAAAAAGAGATTAATCAGAGTCAAAGTAATAGTAATCAGTAAATCAGTAATTAAGTAAAAAGAGATTAATCAGAGTCAAAGTAGTAGTAATCAGTAAATCAGTAATTAAGTAAAAAGAGATTAATCAGAGTCAAGGTAATAGTAATCAGTAAATCGATAATTAAGAGTTAAAATGATCAGTAATTAAGAGTTGAGTGGTTAATTAGTAAATTGATGATCAAAAAGG
>AWWV01012244.1:0-15044 GCA_001974805.1 Corchorus capsularis | reverse complement strand
TCAATTCAATGACAACAATGATGCAGCAGAGCGACCAATTTGGGGAGGAAGAAAGAAAAAATGAAAAAACAAAGAAAATGATGAAATGAACAAAATTTTTTAAATCCATGATAGAAGAAAATCAACAAATCAAAGGAATGTTCCAACAGAGCAACATTCGATTGGAAGAAAATCAAACTCTACTCTAAAAGAGTTATGAACTTCAGCTATTACGAGCTCAAAAATGAGGCAAAACGAGTCCAAAATAAAAAGGAGAAATTAGAGTTGCGTCGACAGCGAGAAGAGAATAGAATCTTATTGCAAGATGTGGATTCTATTAAAGATCCAATTGTACGTGAAGCTATAAGAAGCCAACAAATGCAAATTTCTGCAAAAAGAATTCGTGATCAACAGTCTATTGGAGGAGCTGGCTCATCGAGTGGTTTTGATCCATACCATTTTGGTAATTTTGGAGGAGATGGAGATGGCCTCCAAAATTATTAAAATTAAGATGTTATTGTCTACTAGTATTTCCATATCTAGTTGTTTTATTTTATTTTTAATTTATGGTGTAACTTATTTTATTTTATCTTTATTTAGGTTGTAATTTTATCTTAATTTAAGTAATTTTAATTTTACTTTTTTTTTACTATATTGTTTAATTTTTAACTCCAAAATTAAGACTTAAGAATATTTATTAAAAATATTTTGAGAAAACATATTCAATATTGGTCTTATTTTAAAGATCTCAAAACCCTCTTTCCAATGGTATAATTTTTTCTAAATAATTTAAAATGTAAATGGATATATTAATCAAATTATGAAATGCAATATCTAAATAGGACATAAATGACATTAACAATATTGTTTAAAAAGAATAAAAAAATATTTTAAATTTTTACCGTTGATGAACAGTACCGCTATATATAGCGCGGTACTGTTCATCCACTAAAATGCCGCGTCTCGATTTGCGGATTTTAGTGTCTTCGTTGGAGCAAAATTGCTCCACTTTTCACACTATTTTGGCTATTTTGGTGTTATAGAGGGTTGGTTGAAGATGCTCTTACAACTATGAATTATTTTTTAGTATCTACTTGTCATGATTTTGAATTTGGAGTTTTTATTTTTTTAAATAAATATTCTTATTGTTAAAATTATAATAGAAAATCAAATGAAACTTAAGTCACGGTTACGGTAATATTTTTGCCGAGAATTTGGATGAATGAGTTTATTTGGAGAAGTGATCCATATGTTTTTTATTATTATTATTTTGGATCTGAAAACAAACTATAGAATTCATTAACATTAAAAAGTTCTGAAGTACACATGCCCATCGGCACCAGAAACAAGAGAGTCTTTAATACAAACAGGGGGATCAAACAAAAGAAAAAAGGAGTCTTTAACATAATTGCTGCTTGAAGAGCTTACCAATTTTTCTAGACCATCAGTGACTCCATTCCCCTCCCTGAACACATGCTGGATTCTGTAGTCCTCCAGCTCAAGCATTAGAATGATCCATGTGTTAATGCAGATATTAATGATGCCAAAATAAAGTATCCTCATCCCCTTTTGCTTGTAGTAGGTTCATCTTTTAGTCGCATATAAGTAATTTGTTGTCACCTTGTGAATCTAAATCAACCACGCAAAAATTGGCAAAACCAGTGGCTATACTGATTGTATTCTTTATGTCTCTGCCAAAACCCAACATGTATTTTACTCTTAATTTCCTCCAAAATCTCAATTATAAAATATAAAATCTTTTTTAAAAATGTTTCAAACTTCTTTGCGATCGAAATAAATTGAGAAAAGTTATTCAAGAAAATTATTTAACTAAAAAAATCTAGCTAGATATATGAGATTTAATATAGGAGAGAGAAACATAATTTCTCAAGACCATTTGGTGTATGTACCCAAAAACTATATTGTAGTGGTATGATTGGAGAAGACCAAAGCGAGATGGTTTTTAAATGTATTTCTCCCATTATTTTATCTTTCTTCTGTTAAAGCAATTGAAAAAAAAAATGTTTTTATATCTCTATAAATTTCTTGTGATGCATAATAGTTGAGTCATGTAAATATTGTGCTAGGATGGAATGGAAATTTACTTATGGTATAGCATATAATTGTGTGCTAAAAATATTTTACAAAAAAAACTTTTTTTTTTTAATTTCTCACATAAGTTGTCTGTTTAGAATGTAATACATTAATGTTAACATTATGTAACCAAAAGAAAAAAAAAAACATTAAATTTCCTCGTTCTAAGATATCCAAAACTCTTTGCAATAACTACTTTTACCCCTTATCTTATTAACCTGTACAAGAAATCCGCCGCGCTTTGCTTCGCTGCCGATGCTAAATATTTTAGATCATATTTTAAGAGTATTAATGAGGGGAAAAATGCTGAGAAGATAAAAGAAATAAAGTTAAAGACTAAATTGTAAGAAATAAAATATATGAGGGATTAAATCGCATAGAATACATATATCTAAGATATTTTTGTAAAAAATAAAATTGAAGGGTTAAATCACGTAAAATAAAAATTGTAAAATGACTAAATAGTATAAAACAAAAAAAATTTTAGGGTTATTTGATAAATAATCCATTCTCAAACATGTAATTACTAATATGCACATAATGAAATAAAAAAAAAGGCTAAAATCTCAATTAGGGCCCTAAACTTTGTCAAAAGGCTCAAATAAGTGTCCAAACTATGAAAATGTCAAATTAGTGCCTGAACTTTTCGATTTGGGACAATTCAGTCCAAAATGTTAGATTATAAGTCTGTTAAATGTAAATAATCCAAAACATTTTGGACTGAATTGACCCAAATCGAAAAGTTCAGGCACTAATTTGACCTTTTCATAGTTTGGGCACTTATTTGACCCTTTTGGCAAAGTTCAGGGGCCTAATTGAGATTTTAGCCTTGATTTAATAATATATATGTTTCCAACTTACAACCTAAGAAGTGTTTCAAGTTCTGAGTAGGAAGTTGAACCAAAAAAAAAGGATTATATGAGTAGACTAGAAAGCAGGCCTGATATTGATTGCATTAATTCATTTAAGCAAGAGATAAATTGTGGAGAGTTGTAATTATTGTTGACGTTGATTGATCAACTTCAATTAAAATCATAGGTACATCATGTATGTAGTTCCATTTCTCTTTGAGCACAACCTCATTGATTTATAGTTTTCCTTTTGAGTAGAAAAATCAAATTTGCAAAAGAAGAAAGTTGAGATTGATTGATGATCAAAATAGGAAGGCAACAATTAGCTATAGCAAGGACAGCAGTAGAGATATGTAAATAAAGCCATAGAAAGGGTGACGTGAGGGTTATAAGAATTATTGGTCTGTCATCTTTGAATGCTCTGAAAACTAGTCCTTTTGATTTCTGCTGAGCTATATATTTAATATTTGCAACAGTTGAAATTATTGATGTTTGTTTGGATATTTGTTTCTTTTTTCCTTCCCCCCCACTTTTTCCATTTTTTGTTTCATTCTCACCAGTTCACCAATAATGGACTCTTGAAAATTGTAGCCATATGACAAAAGTATGGGTCAGAATTCATTAATGGACACTTGGGCTTAGCTTCATAATTGTTTTGTATAGACATGATTAAAGATCTTAATATGCTGTGGAAAATGAACAAGAATCAAAACAGTGAGAGAACTCATGCTGTTAATTGATCCAAATTCTTTTTTTTTTCTTTTTTCTCATATGAATTGTTAAATTTCATTAATGAAAAAACAATATTTTCATTCATCTAAGCTATTCTCATTAATATTAATATTTGAGATGGTGTAAGTTATTGGTGATAGCTCAATGAAATTCTGAATTCCAACTTCTAGGCAAATAATTTGAGAAAGTTTTGCTCTGACTAATCCGGCAAAAGATTTAGGGCTAAACAAATTCAATGCTCCCCTTTCCAAATTTCATGTGAGAAAGAGCATGAAAAGAACAGGTAAGGAAACTGATGGCAAAGAGGACATATAAACTTTCTTTCAAAGATACCCCACTTCACATGCCTGTCTTTAGTTGCATATTCTTAATTTTGTCATCATTTTTTTTTGGTCAAATGTGAGGGAGCAATGTACCTAAACCCATTTACCGTCTTAAATTTAATTGACAAGTACACAAGGGAACAAAGCCTCTGCAGAAATGGTGTGAAAAACAAAAGAACACAAAATCAAATTAAGATTAGAAGAACTAGTAACTGTGTATTCATAGGCTTGATATTGTTTCCTTCCAAACCTTCAAGTGTTAGATTTGTGAAGAAACCAATTTTCTGGTTTAATTTCCTATAAAACTTGGACTTCTTAGTAGGCTTACTTCTAACTAAATGAGTTATTGTGATTAGCTTGTTAATTTTTGTTTAATTATTTGATAGGGAAAAGGAATGAGGTTGTGCAAATTTTACACCAGTGATCATATATAACACATTTTCAAAAAGCATCTCAACTTTGAAGAATCAGGGTAGTTGGGAATGACTTCAACTAATATCTGTCAGGATTCAAGTTATGCTTTATATTATGTAACATGTATATATTTTCTTTTTACCTCAAATTCAAGTTATGCTTTAATCCTAATATGGCTATAATGTAAATTCAAATCAAACAAAGATGATTACCTGTAAGATTAATTTTTATAACTTGTTTTATATGGGTAAAAGTACCGGGAGGTCTCTGTACTATACGAAATGTTGATCTTGGTCCCGGTACTCTTTTTTTTCTACAAATTCGTTCCTCTACTATCAGAACCTATCACCCGAGGTCCCTCACGTTAGTGAGCCATAACAGACCTGTCGAGCGTGTTGACGTGGCACTAACAGTGTGAAATTTGATGACGTGGCGGATGATATGGAATAAAAATTAAAAATTTTTATTTTAATATATTTTCTTTTATTGAAATTTTATTTTATTTTTTTAAAAAATGAAATCTGATTTTTTTTTTCACAAACACCAAAACATATTTCTCTCTCTTTATTAAAAGATCAAACACCTCATTTCCCATGAACAAAGGAAGAACATTTTGAATGTTCTAACTCCAAAACCCACATTGTCCAAATTAATTCCTACATGGAGCAAATTGCAACTAACCTCCTCCCCATCAACATGCATCGGCTTCCAATATCTCCCCGGAAAATTGTACCGGGGAACCCCAGATCGTGCCGGATAATCAGCAGCCCCGACCAATCTACGGGTACCTGCAACTGGTCCCGGCTCTCCTCCACATCTTAAATCACCGGCCCGACCCCCACTCGGATTCCAAACTGCTTGGCAACCTTGAAGTCTTAGATTTTAGCAAACATTACTAGTTTTATCAGTAATATTGCTTGCTGCACTTCTACTAACTCTTGAAAAACAAAGCCAAAATGTCCTGCTCTTTTCATCTTTCTTAGGTAGCCAATGAAAAATTTATCTGGTATAAACAATCCAGCTTCAGTTTCTAGACAAGAATTAGGGAATAAAAACCATGGGAAATGCAAAGCCGAATTCCTTCAATGGATTCATTTCATAATAACTAGCTGGTATAAAAGATATCTTTGGCATTTATACAACCTGGAATCATTTCTCAACGAGAAATTAAAAAAAATAAATTTATAAGGAGGAACCCATGATATTCAATGGAAAAAGAATTGAAGGAAAAATACAAAAAATATCAACACCCACTGCCTGTAGTTACACATTGATTAAGTGCAGAGAACCATGACATTCGGCCCTCAAATTCCTTTTAGCAGAGCAGGGAACTAACGAACCACTAGTATCGGGTGCTCCCATGCATAAGCTAGAGTTGATTCTCATTGATGGGAACCTCTGGCAAGTTAGGAATTAATTTGGACAATGTGGGTTTTGGAGTTAGAACATTCAAAATGTTCTTCCTTTATTCATGGAAAATGAGGTGTTTGATCTTTTAATAAGGAGAGAGAAATATGATTTGGTGTTTGTGAAAAAAAAATCAGATTTCTTTTAAAAAAACAAAAATAAAATTTCAATAAAAGAAAATATATTAAAATAAAAATTTTTAATTTTTATTCCATGTCATCCGTCACGTCATCAAATTTCACACCGTTAGTACACCGTTAGTGTCACGTCAGCACACTTGACGCGTCTGTTATGGCTCACTAACGTGAAGGATCTCGGGTGATAGGTTCTGATAGTAAAGGGACGAATTTGTAGAAAAAAAAGTATAGGGACCAAAATCAACATTTCATATAATACAGGACCTCCGGAGTACTTTTACCGTTTTATATGATGCCATTGTTTCATCACTTGGAAAAACCAATATACGTATTTGAACAATTCTTGTATTCTTAATATATGAACTGAATTAAATATGGGGAACAGATGATTTATTTATTTTTTGAGATTATGATTTATTTATGTAGTAGTATAATAGAGAGACTTCACCATTGTGATCCAAAGCTTGATATACAAAACCTTACTATTTACCAACTAATCCTTTGGAATAAGGGTAACAATAATAAAAAGAGTTAGGTAACACCAATCGGTCAAGCGGTGGAAAATAAGGCACTCATTTATTTCTTCAAACACCTGTCCCCTTCTCTCCTACTTCTCCCGCTTCCTCCCTGTATTCTCTATTTCTCTTCCCTTTCATTTTCCCCTTTCTTTTCTCTTTCACTCCAGGTTGTTTCCAGAAGACCAAACTATTCGATTCAGATTTGGAGTTTTCGGGTTGGAAATAGAATTAGCTTCTCGGCTTTGTCTCTCCGCCTGCAAGACCCGATCATGATTTTCTCATGAAGCTACCCTTGATTGGCGACAGCGGTAACTATATTTTGTTCTTTCCTTTTTCAGTATTTCTTGATTTGATCATTGATCTATCCTGTTTTCGATCTTGCGCATTAGTGTGATTGGGTTCTTCATTTCGATTTGGGTCGGGTTGGATCCTCTTCTATTTTACACTTTTTCCTCACCAAATCCCGTAATTTGCTCGAGTTCTATGTTTTTGATTATTTGGTCTGCCAACAGCTCGCTTTTCCCGTAATTTTCGCGGTACCAAAAAAAAAATACAACTAACAACTACTACTACTAGTACCAATAACACTATGAAAAAACAAAGAGGCTGTCTCTGCCCTTGGATTATCTTGTTCCATTTCTCTACATCTCACTGCTCTATGTTTCTTTCACTTTGCTCTCAACCATAACAACAAAAAATTTGAAAAAAAAAGAGAGGAAGGATCGATTTTATTGCTAAACTTTCATTCTTTGTTTGATCTTGGATTTGTAGAAATATGGGGAAGTGCAAGGAGAAGATAACAGTTAAGTGCACCATTGGCATGGGAGGAGTTGGTAAGAAAGATTTAAGGTCGATCAGGTCTCGGAAGAAAGATAATGGGGTGAGTGTTTAAACTGATTATTTTGTGTCATTGTGTTTTTTTGGATGCATTGTCATTACACTTTGTTAGCATTAAAATATGCTAAAGTCTTTAAACGGGTTCAGGTTGATGAAGATACCATTCGTATGGTAATCGAGCCCGATTGTGAAAGTTTGGTATATTTTAATGACAAAGGAAAATCACCAAAACTAATTGAGGACCGAGCGAGGTAATTGTTTTTTTTTAATATCAACTTTAAAAGTAGTTTCGTTAAAAATGTCAAGGTTGCGTTCACGTACAGGAAGCAAATCGGTGTGCCGATTTCCTGGCCACAACTCCTCTTGAAGAACCTCATTTGGGATTGGAGCTTAATAGGATGGTGATGGAAGAAAAGTTTGATATATATTGCTTTGTTTTGATTCATGTAATTTCAGTCAATTGAAAGCTCATTTAAGTTGATAACTTTTACTCAGAAAGTTATGATTGGATTCGAGTAATTTCAGTTGACTATACGTTTAATTTCAGTTGAATAGAATTTCATTTGAATCAACTAGAATTTACATGGAACTCGGAAGACTCAATCTGGTTCGAAGACTTCCAACCCATTAAAAGCGGATTATAATCAAGTAAAGAAGATTTCAGTCGATTGTTTAAGTAATATAGTAATTTTTATATTTAAATATATATAATTTTTCCCTTTTTTGGTTTAACTTTAAATTTCTTTTTCTTTTTGGTGAAAATTATGGTTTAAATTTCTTGTACTAATAATTATTATATGCAAAATATAAAAGTTTAGTAAATTAGGTGTTCAACTTCTCCAATAATCTTTTTTATACCAAATATTGCTTAGAATAGGATGATAAATTTCTGGCCAAAAAAGAAGAAAAGGATGATAAATTGACATATAATTGGCTGGACCAAAAAGAAGCTTACCTGTCCATAACTTCTGGTGAGATATGAATGGACGGTGAAAATTTGAGTTCTGTAGATATTATCGAAGGTTCTGATTCCGAAAAGAGGCCTTCCATGGTTAATGGCCAAAGATTGAAGCACTATTTTGAAGGAGAATTGGTGGAACATGTTCAGAAGATCACCTTCTCCGAACATGATTCGTCTCCACCTGTGTCTTCTCTGATCCACTTTAATCTGTGGTAGATTGCAGGGTATGGACTGTATGGTTACATTGGTAATGCAGAAGCCTTGATGGAATTAAAAGTTTTCATGTACAAACCATTATTTGTCTTGAATTTTCTTATCAGCTCCATCAAGTTGCAATAAACCAGCCTTTACTTTTACGGATTTTGAGCTATATATAGTTGCAATATTGGAAAAAAACTTAAGTGCTTTAAAGATTCCATACATTTAACTCTTCCCTTCCAAGCGGCCCATCCAATTTTGTCTAAAGAATAGAAGATTTATAGGCAGAGTCGAAAACCTGCCCAAAAACCTACTCTCAAACCAATAATTTCTCGTTGACTTGTTTTACTGTACTAAAAGATGACATGGGGTTTGAAGGAAATTAGGTGGCGTGGCTCACATTTCTCTTGGTTTTATTTATTACAAGTTAAGTTTCCAACTCACACAACCCAAAACCAAAAGTGTTCAAATTCTGAACTTGTTAAGAAGTTTACCATTATTTTCCAGTTTTCAGAAATCTCCATGGAATCCATAACCTTCCAATTGGCTAATGGAAGCAGTCCATATTCACTAACTCCCAACTATATTCTTCCACAAGACAAAAGACCAAACCTTTCCCAAGTATCCATTTTGGCCTCAATCCCAATCATAGACTTGAACCAGCCATCTGCATTTGTAGTTGACCAAATCTCCAAAGCCTGTGAAGAATATGGATTCTTTCAGATTATCAACCATGGGATACCCCAAGAATTATGTGACAGAATGATGACTTCCATGACTGACTTCTTTGAATTGCCACCAGAGGAAAAGGCACCATTCTATTCAACAGACCGCACCAAACAAGTAAGAATTTTCAATTTCTATGTTAAAGATGGAATCCAAAACAATATTTCTATGTGGAGTGAATGCTTCTCTCACCCTTGGCATCCCTTGGATGGTATCTTCCATCTTTTACCCCAAAACCCTCCTCAATACAGGTAATTAATTCTCTCTTTCAATTCAACTATTGCTTTGTTTTAATTGAAGTAATTTCTCAAATTCTTTCTTCAGAATCATTAATTTATAACTGGGTCTGGGTGCAGAGAGCTTGTAGCTGAATATGCAAAGGAGATTGGGGTTTTAATGAAAAGGCTGTTAAGCTTGATTTCGCAAGGACTTGGGCTGGAAAAGGGCTGTCTTGAAAAGAAGCTTGGCGACAAGTCTCTTCATCGACTACAGGGAAACTACTATCCTCCATGTCCAGACCCTGAACTCACACTGGGACTGAATGTTCATACTGATCTTAATGCACTCACAATTGTTAGGCAATCAGAAGGAGTGACTGGACTTCAAGTCATCAAAGATGGGAAATGGGTAGCTGTTGAACCTGTCCCTAATGCTTTTGTCATCAACATTGGCGATCAGATTCAGGTAAACCCTTTCATATATTTCTCAAAATTTTGGAAAACCTGATGATATCTTCCACAGTAACATGAGCCAATTGCATCATTAATAGTGTTCAGTCTTTTCACAATGTTTCATTTTCATGAACTTGATTTTGTTATCCATGGCTTTTCATATAATTGTTTCAAATTAATCCTGCAATCTGTCACTATGCCCCAATATGATTTTGTCACACTTTGCCCAATATGATGGATTTGGAACAAATTTTAGAAGTTGGGTGGGTGGAATAATAGTTAATGGTAGTAGGCTTGCCTAATTGTCAATTTCTTGCCTTCCATCTCTACCTAACAGTAAGAGACCCAATTTAGGAGTCCCTAATGCATTATTCTCACCTCTCAGTCTAGCCTTTGACAAGAAAAAGTTGTTTCTAATTTTCATATTCTTTGGACTTGGTTTTAATTTTGAGTGCCAAGTGGCTGAGATTTTTTATATGTGAAATTTAGGTTCTGAGTAATGGAAGGTACAAGAGTGTGCACCACCGGGCAGTGACCAACAAAACCCCAAAACGAGTATCCATAGCAACATTTTATGCTCCAGGCAAAGACACTATTATTGGTCCAATTGAAGAATTGATTGATGAGCAACATCCTCCCCTCTATAGGAACTATCATTACTCTGAGTTCCTTGAAGAATTCTTCAAGCAAGAAGGAACAAGGCGGATGGTGAAGGAAGTTTTTGAGTTGAAAAGTTAAAGAATTTTAAGTGAACTAGATACATCCATTGTAATTATGTGGATCATATATGTCCTCTGAAACTAGCATTTTAGAAGTAATGTTTTCTATTAGCATTACTTCAACTAGAATAAATGGTAAGTCTCTCCAAATGAAGTAAATGTAATACTTACTATCTTTTTTTTTTTTTGCTACATAAGAATAGAACAAACAAACTAAAGTCTCAGAATCCCGGTTCCAAGTCTATCCTCCACTAACATAGGAAGAAGCTGGTCCGGAGGCTCTTCGAACCAAAATACCCCATCAGGCATAGCATGAGCCAAATTAGCCATCCCATCTGCACAACGATTTCCTTCTCGGCAAATATGTCGAACCTCTATGATCCAATCACCTCTCATCAAGAAATTATTTGATAGATCCGGCCTAACACGTCAATTATGATTCTAACCAACGAAAATATGCAAATAAAAACATCCTACAGTTACTTATAATCCTAAATTTTAACATTTATCCTATAATGCTATCTTATAATAATGATAATGATAATTTGAGACTAAACTTGTAACTAAATTGGTGACTTGTTTACCTCAAAAAAAATTGGTGACTTAATAGCAGGTTTATTTGACATGTTTTATTGATTAAGGTTAATAAAAGTAGGCCGGGTCTATCTAATAATTTCTTGTACATCTATTCTCATTTTTCCTTTTGGGTTCATTTAAAATTGATACTATTAAAAAATAAAAATTAATCCATATTACTATTTTAAATTTTAATCTAATATATACTAGTACATTTTAAGATTAAAATTAAATTAAAAAAACAAGTTGACTGGATGAGGATCAGACCCCTACTTGGGCCTTGCCATTAATGTCGCCTAATTCTTTAGGCAACACTTTGACATCTATAGTATACAGAAGAACTCTCACGCAAGAATTTATCATTCATCTTTATATCTTGAAAAATATTATTATTATGTGATTAATAACTGGCCTAACACAAACGTGTTTTGGTTTGATAAACAATTCTATACTTAGACACAATACAATACAACATGCAAGGATAATGATGGTTCTATAAATTATTCTTATAAAAAACAAGGCATTCAAACCTTGAATTCAAAGTATGTAAGAAATTTATAGGGGAATTAAATAAGTATTCCATCTTGCAATTGCAGTTGTTTTGGATCTCTGCATCTTGTTGACCATTTTTTTCTCTGATTTCCTTTCACAAATCACCATGGAAACCAAAACCTTCATGTTGGCTAATGGAAGCAGCCCACTTGTGTTAGATATTATAGAGTTAGTTACATTCTGTTAAGTTAACTAACTAATTCAGTTAACCAGTGTTAGTAAGATTATGTAATCAGGGTTAGCTTGTTAACCCATACTTAGAATTAGTTTATCTTGTATATATACACATTCTACAGATAATGAAATTAAGTTTTCTGCTTCTTTTCAATTCATTTCTCTATCATGGTATCAGAGATTAGCGATTTCGGCAAAAAAGGTTATCATTTCCTCATAGTACTTCTTTTCCTGTATCTCCTTTTGATTTGTTACATATTGATATTTGGGGAGGGAACTTTGCTCCTACTTATAAAGGGCATTCTTACTTTTTAACTATTGTGGATGACTATAGCAGATTCACTTGGGTTTTCTTATTGAAAAGTAAATCTGAGGCAAGAGGTATTATGCAGAATTTTGTTCAGTATGTGTAGACTCAGTTTCAAGCTTCAGTTAAATGCATTAGGTCTGATAATGGTCAGGAATTCAATGTTCCTTTATTTTATCAAACCAAAGGTATTGTTCATCAAGTCTCTAATGTTTATACACCTCAGCAAAACTCTGTTATTGAACGAAAGCATCAACATATTTTGAATACTGCAAGAGCTTTACGATTTCAAGCATGTTTACCTATTAGTTTCTGGGGAGATTGTGTTCTTCATGCTATCTATCTAATTAACAGATTACCTAGTATTGTGCTTGATAATGTTTCTCCTTTTGAGATCATGTTTCATAAACCACCTGATTATGCTAACTTGAAAGTATTTGGTTGCTTAGCATATGCTTCAAATCATTGCTATATTCAACACAAATTTGACACTAGAACTATTAAATCTGTTTTCTTAGGATTTTCTCCAGGAATTAAAGGATATAAACTATATGATTTACAGTCTCATAAAGTTTTTCATTCCCGAGATGTTCATTTCTATGAAACTGTTTTTCCTTTTTCTACAACTAACAATTTGCAAGCTCAAAATAAAAAGGCTGCAAACAATCCTGTTCTTCCTGTTTTTGGTTCTTTTTCAGACAATCTAGGAACGATTGATCCTTTAGAAGTGGAGTTCTTTGAAACAAGTGAATCTGAGCCTGAAACCATAGTTCAGAATACTACAGATATGAATCTCAACAATTTTTCACGTCAGGCTTCATCTTTTGATCATCAACCTAATGAATCTCTTCATATTGTTCATAAGGAAAACCCAGATTCTTCAAACCAGACTTCACAACCTATTGCTTCACCCATCCTTCCAAATATTCAAACACTTCCTATCTCGCAACCAGTTTCAAATCCTCCAGCTCCTACATTAAGAAGAAGTACTCGAGTTAGAACAAGACCTAGCCATTTGGCTAATTTTAAATGTGAACCTGTCAAAAAGACTAGTCCACATTCTATACAACAAGTTTTTACCTATGAAAATCTTTCCACAGCGCATCAAGCCTTCTCTGTTTTGATTGATCATGAGAAAGAGCCAAAATCCTACAAAGAAGCTGCTAAAAATCCACACTGGCAACAAGCTATGCAGAGTGAAATTGAAGCATTGGAAACAAACAATACTTGGAGTGTTATGGAACTACCACCAGGAAAGAAGGTTATAGGATGTAAATGGGTTTTTAAAGTAAAGAGAAAGGCCGATGGAAGTGTTGAAAGATATAAGGCTAGGTTGGTTGCTAAGGGTTATACTCAGCAAGAAGGGGTAGATTTCGTGGATACCTTTAGTCCTGTCGCGAAGATGACTACTGTTAGAACTTTACTAACAGTGGCAGCTTCCAAAAATTTGCATTTACATCAATGTGATGTAAACAATGCCTTTCTTCATGGAGACCTAGATGAAGAAGTCTATATGACAATGCCAGAAGGTTATTCAATCAACAAAAATCAAGTCTGTAAGCTTCAAAAATCCTTGTATGGATTACGCCAAGCCAGTCGACAGTGGAATGCAAAATTGACAGAATCCTTGTTAGCTTATGGATTTACTCAGGCACATGCAGATCACACATTATTCACTAAACAAACTGGTGAGATATTCATGGCTCTTTTAGTATATGTAGATGATGTGGTGATTGCTTGCAATGATTTGTCTGAAATTGCTAAGATCAAAGATTATTTGCATAAAGAATTCACTATTAAAGATCTTGGAGAGCTCAAGTATTTCTTAGGGTTAGAGGTGGCAAGGTCAAGTAAAGGAATAAATTTGTGTCAGAAAAAATATACTCTTGATTTGTTAAAAGAAGCTAAGTTCATGGATAGCAAACCCTGCCCTACTCCTATATTGCCTGAAACTAGATTATCGAAGGATACAGGGGTACCTCTAGAAGACATTACAGAATACAGGAAATTGGTTGGAAAGTTGCAGTATTTGACAACTACAAGACCAGATCTTAGTTTTGTAGTTCAACAGCTTGCACAATTTTTAGATAAACCAACAGATATTCATATGACAGCTGTTCATAGGGTTCTTAGGTATTTGAAAGGGAGTATAGGACAAGGGTTATTATTTCCTGCGAATAATGATTTAAGGATGCAAGCTTATTCTGACAGTGATTGGGGCACTTGCAAGGATACAAGGAAATCTATCACATGTTTTTGTGTATTGCTTGGAGGAGCTTTAGTTTCATGGAAGAGTAAGAAACAGAATACTATCAGCAGAAGTTCATCTGAGGCAGAGTACAGGGCACTTGCAACAGCTACTTGTGAATTGCAATGGTTGCAATATCTGTTGACAGACTTAAAGGTTTCTGTTAAATTACCAAATCCACTTTTCTGTGATAATCAATCAGCGATATATCTTGCTCAGAATCCTGCTTTTCATGAGCGTACAAAGCATATAGAGATCGATTGTCATGTGGTAAGGGCTAAAATACAATTTGGATTGATATTTCTTTACCTGTTTCATCAAAGAATCAACTTGCTGATTGCTTTACAAAAGGATTGTCAGCTCCAGTTTTTGCTTCTTCATTTGGTAAACTGGGAATTTTGAATATATACTCCCCAGTTTAAGGGGGGATGTTAGATATTATAGAGTTAGTTACATTCTGTTAAGTTAACTAACTAATTCAGTTAATCAGTGTTAGTAAGATTATGTAATCAGGGTTAGCTTGTTAACCCATACTTAGGATTAGTTTATCTTGTATATATACACATTCTACAGATAATGAAATTAAGTTTTCTGCTTCTTTTCAATTCATTTCTCTATCA
>AWWV01012241.1:0-16874 GCA_001974805.1 Corchorus capsularis | reverse complement strand
CTCCGAATGGGCCTTTAAATGTCACAAGAAGTTCAAACTCTGTATGCTGTCTATGATCTTTCTTGCTTTACATTTTTGCCTTAGATCAAGTTGCATTGCTCGCCTCTTTGCTAGACTGATATGTATGGCTGATTTCATTGACATTGTTTGCTAAGATCCCCCGTCCTCATTCTCCTGACTTTTATCTGGTTTGGTTCCATTTGATGACTCCTTATTAGTCTCATTTGTCCCCATGATCATAGACTAAATACTCTACTTTGTCCTTGCAGGTGATGTGGCACGAGAAGCAATGAAAAGAGGTCATATGGCCAACAAACTCAATTGTAATATGCAATTGTAATTGTAATATATGTATAATGAAATTTAAAGTAAATAAAATTCTCCCATTTTCTTTCCTCCTGTCCTGATTTTGAATTTGCAATGTTGGACTTGGCCCGAATGAAGTAAGGAGATGGGACTACTGAATTTGGCAAATGAGAGAAAGCCCAACAATTGAAAGCCTAAAAGGTAGCCACTAAATATACAAAGTCAAAAATGGTAGTGAGGCCCAAAAGAGAAACACCAATCACTAGAAGGCCTTGAAATTATAATGCAATATGCAAATGTGATATGCAAATGTCATAAAGTTAAGTTTGAAAATGCTTTTGAGTTTTGAATCCTGGATGCCAATAATAGCTAAATGTCAAATTTAAAAAAGACTTATTGAGTCAATTTCTCTACTGTAGACTAAATATGAACTACTTTTTAACTAAAATGACCAAAATGTCTCTAAATGACCATAATGAAGATTAAGAAACAATTTGATCTAAATAAAAAGGATATGGGACGAAAATGGGTGTCTACAACAACCAGGCCAGTTCGGCTCGAACAAGATTATCTTGTAAATATACCAAAAAAAAAAACCATGTCATTTTCCTAATATTTTATTAGATGGAATATGTTAAATTTAATTACTTAATTTGGTTATTAGCAAGTTACATTGCGACAAATTAAAATTCAACTCAATCAAAATATAATTTTATAAATGACCATTCATATAAAGTTACTCATATATTGAATTTCTACTTATTCAACTTCTACTTTTGTTTTTTTTTAAATAAATAAGGAATAGAATGTTTATAACTAATAAGTTGCTTACTTATCTAATTGCAATATTGCAAAATTAGAGGCATTAAATTATTTAATGTTTATGCAGTGGGATATTGAACAATAAGGAAAATCAATAATTATTATTCAATAAATCATATGTAATTATTATTCATATGTAATCAATTTTTTGTTTTTATGAACAATAAGGAAAATTAATAATTTTGAAAAGAAAAAAAATCAACCCCTAGACCTAGGAACAAAAATAAGGGAACAACGATGAGAGTTGATTTTTTTTTTTTGTTTCAACATTATTGATTTTCCTTATTTTTCTTAAACTTTTAAAAGGGGCAAAATAGATAAAGTATATAAAATTGATTACACCTACAGGGAAATATGGTTAACCTTAGGAAAATGTTAGTCCATTACAATTTGAAGTAATTCTAACCTATCATTACACCTAATGATAATTCTCCCAATTGAAATTCAATAAATCATTAGTTAGAAGTGAAGACCCTCCAAAATGGGTTCAAAGGGCTGAGGCCCTTCTTAAGAGCAAGCCATTTGGTTTTTTGTGTTGGGCTTAACATGTTAAGTCTTGGCTTTGGAGGAGCTCCAAACAGGGAAAGTTGCAGCTTGGCCCAAGATTTGCCCTGTGTGACTGTGTCAATAAGATGGAGCAACAAAAATGACTAGAAGCGTGAAAAAATAAGCTACATACCCAAGAAAACGAAAATTAAAAAATTTATTTATTAAAAAAATAGAATAAACTTTCATAAGAGAAAAAAAAAGCCTCTAAACATGGAGTCTGGTCAAGGCTCTTCTTCATGTAGCTGTCATTGGAATTGTTGTGTCCTCAATGCTGTGGATATGTTTGTAGGGTTGGGATGGCCACAAGAGGTTTATGCACATGCATTCATGTGCTACTTTCTCTTGGTGTATGTAGGTCCTCCACGAGTGACAGAATAAACCTTCTCACTTCTCATCATCAAGTTCCAATTCCAAATA
This sequence comes from Corchorus capsularis, assembly GCA_001974805.1. Taxonomy (NCBI): domain Eukaryota; kingdom Viridiplantae; phylum Streptophyta; class Magnoliopsida; order Malvales; family Malvaceae; genus Corchorus; species Corchorus capsularis. The sequence goes on along the minus strand of AWWV01012241.1, from coordinate 14,780 downwards.
TTGACAAAAATAAGTAAATACTATGGGATTACTTCTCATCACCAAGTTCAAATATTCCAAATATTGATAAAAATAAGTAAATACTATGGGATTACTTACACAAGTTATATACAAAATAATAAATGTGCAACTAATTGACTTTGACATAGACATATTCTATTTTTGTTTTTTTGACATATGGTAGATACAATTAAAAGAAGGAATACTTTAGATAAAGTATTTTTTGGTAATAAGTAAATATTCTCATTAATAAAAGGTTAGTACTACAAGATAAGCATGAGCATAAAGTAGTTGAAGGACTAAACGAAGTAAAAACATCAAAGAGAGTGAGTACATCTCCCTAACTAAGGATACGTCAGATCATGGGATCCAAGAGGAAACTGGTTGGTGCAGAAGTCGCTGCAAATACTAGCCACCAGATTCAAGCCACAAGCTATCATCCATCATCCAAAGTACTTCAATTGTCGGTCTCGAAATTACTGGAAACTTCTTCACTCTTGATTCTCTTCTTATCGGGGTTAGAAGCTAAGGATGGGGGCCAAGTTTCACCTTACCTAACTCAGTGGCGAATTTAGGAACATTTTTAGGTTGGATACAGTATATTCTATATGTATATTGAAAAAATATTCGTTGCGCCAAATTTTCCTTGTGTGTCCAGAAAGGTCTTTCATGTAGAATTTCTTTGAGGAAAGAGAGATGTTCGAGGTGTGTCAATTATTTTTATAGAAAAAATAACAAAAATCTTTTATAAAACTTAAAAGTAAGAAATCAATTGTGTAACAGCGAGAGAGATCAGGCAAGTTGTGAGTTCTAATTTAAAGTCATAGTAGACAGTTTAAATCATTAAACCTATTGGGTAATTCTTGAAAGTAAAGAGGGAGATTGAAGATGAATAAAGAGATTAGAAAAGTAAATTTTCACTAGAATTGCAGAAGCAAGATTACAACTTGTAAGAACAAGGGTATTGAAAGTAAAAGATAAGGTTGATCAAACAAGAGTTGACATCTCTACAGGAGAGAAGTTTGTATTTTCACAGGGGAAGGGTTGTCCGCAGAGAGCTTTTACGTTGGAGATCGCTCCACTTATATTGCCAACGCTCCAATCTAGATCCATAAATCAAGGGATCTTCATATTAATTGCACCATATTGATAATCATGTTGTAAATCTGCAATCAACGATGGCAATTGATTTTGTCTTCCACCGTCAACTTCTAATTGATCTTGATCGTCATATCATCCTCCCGAACTTAAGCAGTTAGTCATCAATTCGAATCACGCAAATTGTGATCAGCTAGTCAACTATGTGCTCCATGTGAATGCTTAGTCCCTTTTACACTTCAAAATGACGCGGTGTTGACAATTTTGCATGTGTTGATGGAGTTGCTCCTCACCATCGGTACTAACCTTTTTGTCCTGATGGAAAGCATCCCGATGATAAGTTGTCCTGATGGAAAGCATGTCGATGATATAAGTTGTCTTGATGGAAAGCGTCCCGATGATATAAGTTGTCCTTAGAACTTAGACACAATGTCGAGAGACAATTTTGACTTTGGAAATAATTATCATTGGCCAAATAATGTATAAATACATAAAGGCCAAATTGATTAATTTAGAAACCAAAACCATAATTACTTCGGTTTTAATTGGAAACTAAACCATAAAAAATTTGGAAACCAAAATCACACCATCGGGACTACCTAATAGGTTCCGATGATCTTTTTTTTATATATTAAAAAACACTCACTGTCGGGACCACCATCGAATTGGTCTCGACGTAAACCAATTTTATTCCTTTTTTTTAATGCAAAAACTGGATTAATTATAACTTTAGGCCAATGTTTTTCTTTCATTTCAATTTGGTTCTTGGCACCAAATAACCCCAAATTCAACCAAAATTGAGAGTGAAGCCATCGTATATATAATATTTTCTTTGCAAAATCAAGTAATGATTTTTCAAAAATTTTAATAACATGAAGGTTTCTTTTAATTTTTAAGGGTGGATAAGGCTTTGGGACCAAGCCAATTTGCCACAATTTACTTAATTACCCAAATTGTAAATTAGGGTATAAACATTGTCCCCCTACTTCATTAGGTATGGAGCGTAGCAAAATTGTTTGATGAAATGTAAGCTCGCAATGAGATGCAAAATTTTGTTCAAATCAACCATTTTATTGGAAAATAAAACGTAGAAAATAAAATTAAGTTTTTGGGGTGGCCGTTGAAGACATGGCCACTCTCTTGAGCGCTAGTGAAAATTAATAACGACATACAAGATGTTGGTCTCTATCAACAAATACCAATGGCTCTCAGTCCCGCTGAGCCATCAGTCTCATCAATATCATACTAGTCATCGATGGCTCTCAGTCCCGCTGAGCCATCAGCTTCATCATCATCACACCAGGATGCATTATTACCAAACCGCGTCGATGTAGTCGATCCTGGTGACCTACGATGCAACAACATGGTCGGCACTGGTGAGATGGTCGGCCTTGAAGGAATAGGCAGATCCATGGGAAGTAATTCATTGTTGGTGTTGGCAGAAACATAGAGTGATTGCTTTTGTCCTTGTCAAACAACGACATGTTGAATGATCGCTCCTTTTCTTCCATTGTCCAAAATGGAACTATCGAGCTAATCCTTGTAATATCAAACCCATCCATGACCCCGGGATGATGGTTGTCACTATTAAGTTTAGGTGGATCGCCATTTTCCTTGGATTGAGGGTGCCGACCATCTAAATCAAGTTCCTGACAACGTCCAACAAGAGGAACCAGAACCGTTGAGGACGACACCATTAGAGGTGCTGCTATTAGAAGTGGTGCTGTTGGAAGTGTTGCACCATTGGAAACAACTCAGGACACCACCCCTCCTCATTTTCGTCAGGAAGACTTTCATTTTCCCCAATCTCGTCAGCCCTGAGATTGATAACGCCGGCTCCTAAGTTTAGATCTTCCTTGGGCCATCCGTCATCATGCTTGGGAAGATCTTCATGTTTTTCAAGAAAATTCCCACCAACTAGAGAATCGGACTCCGTAACGTTTTCAATCTCCTTGGAGTCGACGATCCCTATGGAGCCATCAGCTTCCTCAAGGCTAGGAAGTTGTCCCCCGAGCGTAACATCCTTAGGGCGCTCGTCACTTTTCTTGGGAGAATTTTCATCCTTATCAGTTTCAAAGCGCTCGTCATTATCTTCATCATCAATAACCGCACGTAACTCCTTTGGTTCAAAGTGGCGCTGGTGTTGTTCATCTTCAAGGTGCCGCCCCATCAAAGCCATCACATCGCCTCCATTTAAAGCCACTGTTTTGCAATCCATCAGAAGGAACTGGATTTTCTTCCTCATCCACCGCATAGTTAGCCTCTTCCGTTTCATCAGTCTCAACCTCCTCGCTTGATTGAGTTTCGATCTGAGGAGCACGAAGAAGGGAGATGCGATCAAATTCTTCCAACATCCTTTGCTCCTCTTCGCGTAATTGCTCCTCGTCCTTACGCAGTTTGCAACACAAATAACTCTTTATGGCGAATTTGGCATCATCAGTATATTTGGTCGTACTGCAGTACATTGTGGCTGTCTCCAAATCAACATAATCGTTATTGACCTTCTTGCGCAAAGCGTATCGCTTATTCTGATACAACCATTTTATGTCGGATTTGCTTCAGAACTTTTCGGTTAGATCCTCCATGGTTGAACTAACAAAAACACCTTGTTCTCGGTTAGAACATAGAAAAAAGACTTCCAAAGGTTTGGGAGTGTTGTGCCTAAAAACTGTAGAAAGAGACAAAAACAAAAGAAATAGACATTAAGAATAAAACGGAATTGAAAAAGATAAAAAAACAACCCAAATTGGTGTCACCGGGCGTGCCAAAAAGAGATGTTGCGCCAAATTTTCCTTGTGGGCTCAGAAAGGTCTTTGACGTTGAATCTCTTTGAGAAAAGAGAGAGGTTCAAGGCATGCCCGTTATTTTTGTAGAAAAAAATAACAAAAAGCTTTTAAACAACTTAAAAGTAAGAAATCAAGTGTGTAATAGCGAGAGAGATCAGGCGAGTTGTGAGTTCTGGTTTAAAGTCACAGAAGACTGTTTAAATCATTAAACCTATTGGGTAATTCTAAAAAGTAAAGAGGGAGATTGAAGATGAACAAAGAGATTAGAAAAGTAGATTTTCACTAGAATTGCAGAAGCAAGATTACAACTTGTAAGAAAAAGGGTAATGAAAATTAAAAGATAAGGTTGATCAAACAAGAGTTGACATCTCTACAGGAGAGATGTTTGTATTTCCGCAGGGGAAGGGTTTTCCGGAGAGAGCTTTTACGTTGGAGATGGCTCCACTTATATAGCCAACGCTCTAATCTAGATCCATAAATCAAGGGATCTTCATATTAATTGCACCATCTTGACAATCACAGATCGGTCGTTGATCAAATCACAAGATAAATTCCCCACAAACCAATAACAAATAGATAAAACTACTTAACTAGGGCAAGTAGGGGTCGAATCCACAAGGAAGGTATGAATCAAAGTTAAATCTTACAAAAGAAATTCCAACCTAGAAAAGTTATTTTTGGGTTTTTATAATTGGAATTGAAAACAAACAAATAATTAACTCGAAAACAATTAAAAGAAAATCAAGCGATAAAAGCATACTTCTTCTCCTTTAGGTAACTACTTTGATCAAGTGAATCATGGATCATGGACACTAAACATAAATTTGGCTTAGATTGCAATCAATTAAGAATCATAAATTACTCCAAATCGGTATATAGCCTAAGACGTAGACATCAACTTTCATTGAAACAAAGTAATCCTCTTAACATCTTAAACAACTCCATTTGAATAATTGGTATAGGAACAGACGTGATGCTAATTCCAACATGCTAAAAAGATTAATCCGTATCTCACTGCAATTAATCTCAAATGTTATGATCTAGGTTTCACCCCTTCCTATAACAAGCATTTGGTTTTATTATTCCACATGCATGATAAATCAATACCAAACTTGCCTACGTCAATTTCCGTCTCGGCCTAAAGATTTCAACAAGGTTTGATATCCCATTGAACCTAGGACTCCTAGCATTCAATTGTTACTTGGACCAATTTTAGCTTGACTCAAGCTACTTGAATCTAACTATAGCATTCATAAATCTCAAGATATGTTGTACACCAAATCAATCAAAATATGAACACATAAGATGAAGCATAGAGATAAGAAACGTATTTAAACGGAGAAAAACTCAAATTATTAAGAACAAAAGTCTCACCAATAATTGATTGATCAAAAGTATCTAAGGAAAAGAAGTATAAAAGGTTTAGCTACTCATGGATTGCAAGCAATCCATGAGAGACTTACAATACTTTGAGGCTGGCTGCCTCCTTTCTCTCCTTGACGACGCAAAAACCTAGTGAAAAGATGTATGATATGCTAGGTTGATGTGTACTAGGGTTTTAGACTAAAGAGGGAATTTATAGAGGGTGGCTTAGGGTTAATTTAGAGCTAAATAAACCCTAAGGACATGCTAGGCTGCTCTCCACGTCTTCAAGCTAATCCAAATAAGAATTTGGGCTTAATTAAGTCAATCTCGCATAAAAGGCCTAGGACATTTTCTGTCTGCTGAATTCAGGGGCATTTTCGTCCACGAAAACGGCAAAACTGGGTTTCGACCAAAACACGAAAGTTGTAGAACTTGGAGTTAGCTTTCCAACGGCTACTCATACGCCTCAAGCGGAGCTCTGGATCAAAAGTTATGGCCAAATACAGAAAGGTCGCCAAATCTGGAAACAATTGGAGAAGCTTCAAGAGGAAGTGACACGTGAAGGCATGCTTGGCGCGCGCATGTGCTGGCCCCGACTCCCCCTGGGCGCCCATGCGGATGGCTTGTGCGCCCAGGGCGTTGGCCTCAGGCCCCATGCCGCCAGCGCCCATGTGCTTGCTAGGTGGCACCCCCGACTGGCGCTGGGCACCCATGTGGTAAAGCCTGGCGCCCCACCTGGTTTGTCTCAGGACCCATGTGCTCCAGTGCTTGTCCGCCACTTGACATGTCTTCTTGCCTTGAAACTCAACTTTTCTCCTTTGCTTCAAACTCTTGAAAATCAATCTTATAATGATAACATTGACTCTTCAAGTTCTTCATATTGGCTTCATTCTTCATCCACAATGTCCTTGGAAAATATTTGTGTGAATAATCATCCAAAAAGGCTCCAAAAAGGTACAAAAACGGTGATTTTGCACTTTTCTTCACTTTAACACCTATAAACACAAATATACCAAATATAAGGCATAATCAAGCTTAAAATACCCTAAAAGCATAGGAAAATGACCATAAAAAGATGCATAATTTTGGTCCGATCATATTTCCCCCACACTTAAGCTTTGCTAGTCCCTAGCAAACTAAGGTTAATCCTAAGAAAACAAAAAATGTTAGTCCTAAACTAAACAACATATTGATTGCACTTTCGTAGGTGTACGGTGGCACTTAGCATGTGACACAAGCCTTTAAACCTCTATATGTCTATAAAGGAGGAGTTATAGTCTCCTGAGGGTTTACTCAACTAGAACGATACCCACAAACATTATGTAACATTAACTAGAGACATCAAACTTTAGAAAACAAAGTATTTCTAACAAATTAAGAATTTAATCTACATTTTCTAGTCAACTGCAATATAAGTTAGTGAAAATACAAAGACCATAAGATTCAAATCAACTATGCAGAAAACCATTCCAATCAATAATGTAAGTTCTAAGATCAACATACCTTGGATAAATTTGACAAGGAAAACTTACCATAAGCTTGTATTTACATCAATTTCCAAAGAGAAAGAAATATCATGGATATTTATCAAAGGTAAATATGGGTTTACAAGGATGGCTTATTTTTAAAAAGCAAGGTTACTAACGTTAGAAGTGTCAATGATTTGGGGCTACTAGCTCCCTTTATTTGAGGTTACTAACACTCATTTTTCTACAAGAGGGACAATATTTCCGCTTTCCATGCCTCTTATCCTCTTTCCAAGGGTTACTAACTCCTTTTGTTAAAGAAAAGAGTGACAACAATGGATAAGTTTTTTTTTTAAGCAAAAAAATATCTCTTCTCCTCTTAACATGAAAAAGTTTTTTTAAAAGATTTTAACTACCCTTCATAACACTTAGTCTTTGACATATTGATCATGTCGTCTATGACCATAAAAATAATCCCCACAATAAACTAACTAGAATAGCTAGGGCAAGTAGGGGTCAAATCCCACAGAGAAAGGTTATGTGATGAACAATAAAAAGATAGAAAGATCTTTTCCAAAAATCAAACAGAAAACAGGGGATTGTAAATAACAATTATAAAGAAAACAATTAAACTAAAAATCAAAGCAAAGCAAATCTAAATCTAAATCTAAATCTAAATCTGAAGCAGAATATAAAGCAACCAATAATTATAAAGCATACTTCTTCACCAGTGGTATCATTCAATCAAATTAACTATGGATCCTTGATTTAAAAGGTGAATTTCGCATCTTATTCTTGACTGACAACTGATATAGGTTTCCCAACATTGTATTTTTAGATAAGAGGCCGATTTAGAGCTGCAATTATCCCTATTATTCCTTCAGTGATCGATTACTTTCTTAGGGCTTAAAGATCACTTGAGAACAAAGCATTAAAAACAGTTAATTTACACACATGCCTACAAAGTAGAACCATACGAAGAGAAATTTCTCGCCCTCCGATAGACAAATACCCATTAAGCAGCGATTAAACAAACCTAATTTGCTACATACAATCAAACTTGAGTGATTAATTCTAAGTCTGATCTAGCCATAGATCTTCCTCTTACATCGTTAGTGGGCACATAATTCAGATAAGATTCAGAATCATAAAATTAAAACAGCGTTTTGACTACTATCATCAAGAACTTAACACAAAATTATAAGTATAGAAATCTCACCATAATCAATTGATTGAATTCACCAAAGGATCAGAAGTATTAAGGATTTAGCTACTCATGGACTTAGGAAAATCCATGAGAGGCATAAGAATACTTACAGAAATAGGGAGAGGCGAAATCTCCCCTTTGAAACCCTAGGGACGTCGCACCCTCTATTGCTAGAGAGGGTGTCGACTTCTCCCTCTTCTTAAACTAGAGAAAACCTAAAAACTAATGAAAGGTAGAAAAAGAGAATAAACTATATGAGAGATTAATTGTGTAAGTGTAAGTGTAAGTGTAAGTGTAAGTGTGTGATTTGTGATACAGGAGGTGGCTATTTATAGTGGAGGAATAGGCTAGGACGGTTTAGACTTGACTTGGTCTCCAAGTTGGATTAGGTGTCATCCTAGAGTAGAATCCAAGTTAGATGAGGACTCTAGAATTTTCTGGAATTTTCTGGAATCTGGCAGCAACTTCGACGTCGATTTCGGGCTTGAAGATGGCAGATCTGGGCTTTGCACTTCAAAAGGAAGTTGTAGAACTCGGAGTTAGCTTTCCAACGGCTACTCATGGGCTTAAAACAGAAATCTGAGCAGAAAGGTATGGCCTTTTTACGAAAACTGCGCTGAAACCGGGATTATATCGCAAATCTGCGGGATTATTGCGGGATTTGGATATTCTTTTGGATATTAGGCCTATTAATTGGGATTTTAACTCTAATTATAGGTTTATATGGGCTGAGTATATTCCCATATAAATAATCCAAAAATCCTCAACTTCAGGGCTTCTTCTGGACTTGGCTTCAAATTTTTGCAATAAAGCTCCAAATCTTCAATTTTGCTTCTTGAATTAATTCTTCAATTATCTTCAAATCCTCAAAATATCTTCAATCACGAACTTCGCATCTTCAAATCTTTATTCGAAATGGCTAAATCTATAGTTGAGTAAAAAGTCTCCAAAATAGCTCCAAAAAGAGTGAAAAACAATAAATTTTCACTTTTCTTGTCTTCAAGACCTAAAAACACAAATACTAGCAAAATAGGGTAAAAACACATATAAAAATAGCAAAAAGTATATAAAAATAGCTATAAAAATATGCATAATTTCAGCTCGATCATAATTTCCCCCACACTAAATCTTTGCTAGTCCCTAGCAAACTAGTGTAGACAAAGAAAAATTAAGACTTAAGATAATGAATCTTGTTCAAATGTTTTGAAAAACTTTGAATCACATACATATATCAAAGATCAATTCAATTTATGAAATTGGAATAACAAAGAATATTAAGAGTATCCAATTCAATAGATCAAGATATAGCAAGCATCCTAATTCTTAAGTAACCATAATCAAAGTAGCTCTAATCACTTATCATTTATTATACCTATAACTACTTTTTTCTATAAGCTTATGTCTTCACCTTTATCTCTACTACTCAAACAATTGCATATCATGAATACAAATCAAGAATTTCGCATGGGTTAAATTTATTAAGAAAAGTGAGGTTACTAACCTCAAAGTGTTCATGCTTAGGGGTTATTAACGCCCTATATTTTATTTTTGTGAGGCTACTAGCACTCTAGAGGGACAATACTTTTGCCGATCCATGCCTCTTATCCTCTTCCCAAGGGTTACTAACTCCTTTTGTTTAAAAAGAAGAGTGATGATAAGTGCATAATTTACATAATTATTGGTGTTAATTTAGGTGTTTATTTTATTAATTTTTATTATTTGGTGCTTAATTTCCTTTGATTTTGTTTTATAGGCTCAATTGAAGACTTTGTGAAGAAAAGGGACTAAAATGAAGGAAAACAGAAGATGGAAGCACAAATAATGGAATTTAGCCGAGCAAAATTGAATAAGGCAAAATTTTGACGTGAAAATCTCCTCGTACGTACAAGCCGCGCGCGGGTAGATCTTGGACGCGCACGGATGATGCGATCTGGACCCGATTTTGACGAATTTTTCTCCTATTTTTAATGGGATTTCACCTATTTTCAACCAATAATTATTTTCTACGAATTTTGGGTCAATTAAAGTCAGATTCCACTTGTTCCTAGTCCCATTAGGATTTATTAATTATTTGTAATCTTTATTTTATTTTTCCTATTTCTTTTAGGTTTAGAATTTCAACCCCTATATAAAGGGAGGCTTTTTACTTAGAATTTGGAGGGGATTTTTTGGAGACAATTCTCTTCCACTTTCTTGAAGACAAATTTAGGGAGTTTTTCATCCTTTCTCATGTTTTTTATTTATTTTATAATTTATGTTTTTATTTTCATGAGCATGAGTAGCTAAATTCCTAATTAGGGTTTTAAGGTGTAGCCAATTGGGAATTATTGTTTGATTTATGAATTGAATTGTTTTTCTTTCGAGTTAGATTTATTTTCCTTGTTCTTCATGAGATTTATATGCCTGATCAACATATAGATTGTTTTAGGGATTGTGTGATGAACTGACAGGAGAAACATAATCTGTGCATTAGGAAAATAGACAAATTAGGCTGGATCAGACATGAATCTTAGGCTAATTTGATAGGTGAATAATTACTTGTTCTTAATGAATCTAGTTAATTAGGTTGACATCGACGGATAGTGAATCTAATTAATTAGGTATTCCTGTGTAGACTTGACGGAGCACATAGGTGGTTAAGTGTAATTCTATTCTAGCTTTGCGTCAAATTAGTTCATAAGTTAAGTAGTAATTTCCCAATTAGGTGAAACCTGAAGCCCTAAGCTTTCCAATTATCGTCTTCACTTCTTATTTAATTTCCTACTTTTATAATTTCATTGTTTTTTTATTTAAATTGTTTAGATAATCTCTCAAATTTCCTTCCCTGATAGAATTAATTTAGATAGAAATTAATTGTTCCTTGTGGGTTCGACACCTGGATTACTCTAGGATTTTATTACTTAAACTGACTCTGTGCACTTGCAGATTTAGTACTTCAAGTTTTTTGCGCCGTTGCCGGGGAACACTTTAATTTCTATTTTTAATTTGTTCTATCTTTTATTTTTATTGCATATTTTTCTTCTCTTTCCTTAGATTTTAGGTAGTGTATGACAAGAGCAACCACTGATTCTCAAGCTCTTGTTCCGTACAATCCTGAAATTGAGAAACTCTGCAAATTCAATCGAAAACAAGCAAAACTTGAAAAGCAAAGGCAAAAAGAAATCATGGGTGATCAAGAAGTTGACGCTAAACCTGTGGGAAATTATGCTCTCCCGAGTATTACAAATGCTCGGACTAGCATAGCCAGGCCCACCATTCAGGCTCAGAATTTTGAAATCAAGCCAGGCCTCATCACAATGGTCCAACAAAATCCTTTTGATGGAAGACCTACTGAAGATCCTTTGCTGCATATAACAAATTTCCAAGAAATTTGTGATACAATAAAGATTCATAATGTTACTGATGAAGCAATTCGTTTGCGTTTGTTTCCTTTTTCTCTCAAGGACAAGGCGAAAGCTTGGTTGAATTCCTTTCTTCCATGCCACTTCAAAACATGGGATGAGCTTACCACAGCTTTTCTGACAAAGTACTTCCCACTTGAGAGAACCAATAAGCTCAAAACCGACATCACTAGCTTTAAGGAACGTGACAACGAAATGCTTCATGATGCTTGGGAAAGATTCAAGGATTTGCAGCGAAAATGTCCACACCATGGAGTTCCAGATTGGTTATTGGTACAAACTTTCTACAATGGTCTTTTATCTCAATGTAAATACAATTTGAACTCTGCTGCAGGTGGTGCAATATTGAGAAAACCTATAGCTGAAGCACTGGAATTGATGGAAACTGTGGCATCCAACAATGAAGAATTTTATGGGGAAAGAGATGGATCCAAGAGAGGTTTGCATTCGGTAGATAGTGTTACTATGCTTAATGCTAAACTTGATTCTATTGTTACCATGTTGAACAAGGCTAATATTAATGCTATCTCTAATCCCTCTAAACCTTCTATGAGTTGTGAGTGGTGTGCAGAATATCATGATAGTTCTGAGTGTCCACAGTTAGAACAGGCTCAATATGTTGCTAATACTGGAGGGCAGCAAAATAATCCTTACTCCAACACTTACAATCCAGGGGTGAGAAATCACCCTAATTCTTCTTGGGGGAGTCAAGGTGTTTCTTCTAGTTGACCTGTGGGTCAACTTGGATACCAGCGGCCCAGACAACAGTTTCAACAACTCTGCAACCACAAGCACCACCACCTCAAGCACCAACATTTGATAAAAGACTTGACAAAATAGAGGAGTTAGTCATGCAAATGGCTCAATCAAATCAATCTGCCATTCGAAATCTTGAGGTTCAGGTAGGTCAATTGGCTAAGCAGTTGAGTGAAAGAGGTAATGGTCAACTCCCTAGCAATACTGAGGTGAATCCTAAGGAAACAGTTATGGCTATTTCGTTCTGCAATGGTAAAGTAGTCGAGCCCGTTAATGAAGAAGATGAGTTGCCCCCACCTCTTCCAGTTAAGCCTTATGTTCCAACAATTCCTTACCCACAAAGGCTTTCCAAAGAGCAATTTGAAGAATACATGCTTGAGAAGTTTGGTAAGGTTGTGAAAGTTGAGAAAAAGAATGGTAGGTTTGTGAGAATTGAGGGAGATGATGGTAAGGTTTGGAAAGTTGACGAGAAAGATGAGGAAAAGGTAACCCCACCTGAAGTCACACCTCCTCCTCCTTATCCACAAAAATTGAAGCAGAATAAGTTGGAAAAAGAGTTTGACAAGTTCTTGAATATCTTCAAAGAACTTCGTATGAACATTCCGCTTATTGAGGTTTTGGCAAAAGTTCATTCTTATGTTAAATTCCTTAAGCAGATTTTGTCCAAGAAAAGGAAGCTTAAAGAGTTTGAAACTATTGCACTTTCTGAGGAGTGTAGTGCTTTAATTCAAAATAAGCTTCCACCAAAACTTAAAGATCCAGGGAGTTTTTCTATACCTTACACTATTGGTTCTTATGAAATTAATAAAGCTTTATGTGATTTAGGTGCAAGTATCTCACTTATGCCATTGTCTCTTGTTCGGAAGCTTGGATTAGAGATGAAAGATACTAATATTACCTTGCAATTGGCAGATAGAAGCATCAGGTATCCTGAAGGCATTATTGAGAATGTTCTGCTTAAAGTGGGTAAATTTTATATCCCTGTGGATTTTATTGTGCTTGATATGGAGGAATGTGTAAAACTTCCTGTGATTTTGGGTAGACCTTTCTTGCGCACTGCTAGAACTCTTATTGATCTTGAAAAAGGTACCATAACATTTAAGGTGATGGATGAGAAAATTACTTTTAGTATTTTTGATGATCCAGATTATCCAATCTATGGAAAGTGTTCTTGTTCTTGCATTGATTCTAGTGACAATTTAGTTGCTAATGATTTTGAGAAAACTTCTAGTTTGGATTCTTGTGTTAAGGTACTAGCAAGTGCAGGCCAAGATGAACCTATTGTAGAAGGAGATAAGAAAAGTGTTTCACCACTCTTTAAGCTTAATAACCAAGTACAACAAGAAGATTTTGGACAAAGTTGCTTGATGTCAGCTTCTCCTATCAGTGAGAAGAAATTTTTTCTAGGAGATAATGCTTATGACAAGGCCCAAGTTTACAAAGATGAAATTGGATGGTGGCCTCATACCCACTCTTCAACCTATGGTTTTGTCGAGACCAAAAATGAGTTGCTCTATTGATGGATAATTGTTATACGATGAGTGCAAACTCTCGATTTTGGGATCCTGGAGAGTAGCAACATAGCTCCGTCGAGCCATCGACGTTAAACAAAAGCGCTTGTTGGGAGGCAACCCAACATCTAACTTATTTTTATTAACAATTTTATTTTATTTTCTTTTATTTTTGTAGGTATAGTTGCATGAGTGGAGTCACCACCTTCACATCACCTTAGCATGGACATAGGGGAATTTCCTTTACTCTCTTTTGCACTTTATGTTATTTTTTTAATGATATAGTTTCATGCTTAAGTGTGGGGAAGGGTGTTTGTTGCATTTATAATTTTATTAAATCTTTATTTTCTCTCAACATTGAGGACAATGTTGTTCTAAGTGTGGGGAGAGGGTTAAAAAAAATTTCATTTTTGTTTATGTTTAAAAAAAATTTCATTTTTGTTTATGTTTGCATATTTTTCATTATCTTTGTGTTTGCATGCATTGCATTTGCATTAAGGCATATGTGAGTAGTTCCTATTTAAATTTTTCAAAAATTTGTTTTTGACTTTTAGTTAAAAATTTCTAGAGTTGGATATCATCAATAGTGTTATTATTTTAACTACTCTTGCAAATGGTTGCCAAAGTTTGTCAAATGAAGATGATGCTTGTCAATTGGGTATAAAATTTGGTTTTTGCTACTTCTAGAACTTGTGTTGAATATCTTCGAGACTAATTGGATTGTGGTATGATTGGTTTGGAATGTATATGTATTGTGTATGGGGATGACTAAGGCGTTTGTTAGTGCCTTAAAATGTCTACCCTTTTTACATTATCATTAGTAGCCCCTTTGTTGCCTTTATTGAATATATTTAGCCTTTTTCTTTGATTAACCACATTATCCCAAAGAACCCTGAACCTGAAAAACAAGTTCTACCCTTATTCATGAATTAGTAAGAGCATAACTTGTTGATTTTTTTTTTGTTCTAATGGATGGTGGGAGGCTAAATTTCTTGAGCCTTATTGTTGATTTTGATTCTTAGTGCTTAATGATCTTGTTGTTTGGTGAAGAAAGATTGAGATCAAAATAAGTGTGGGGGAAACTAGTGGAATGTGAAAATGGGTTGGTGGATAGTGAAGTGCCTTAAAAATTGTTGTAAGTGAGTAGTTTCCAAATTAAAAGGGGAGAAAAGATGTCTAAGATATTGTCC
>AWWV01012239.1:0-19829 GCA_001974805.1 Corchorus capsularis | reverse complement strand
AAAATAAAAATACTTTTTTTTATTTTTAAAAGGAAAAACGGAAAAAGAAAAACTCATTTTTTTTATCGACTCAAACCCTAAATTTTTTTTAATCGCAACCTTTTATTTTAAGAAAAATTCGGATAAAGGAAAACTTTTTTTTAAGTAAAAAACGAAAAAAACAAAAAACAAAAACTAATTCTTGGATCTAATCTCTCTTCACTTTCTCTCAATTCAATTCCCTTCCCCAACAACGGCGCCAAAATTTATGGCGTATCATGTAGGGACCGTAAAAATAATCCCCACAATAAACTAACTAGAATAGCTAGGGCAAGTAGGGGTCGAATCCCACAGAGAAGGGTTATGTGATAAACAATAAAAAGATAGAAAGATCTTTTCCAAAAATCAAACAGAAAACAAGGGATTGTAAATAACAATTATAAAGCAAACAATTAAACTAAAAATCAAAGCAAAGCAAATCTAAATCTAAATCTAAATCTGAAGCAGAATATGAAGCAAAGAATATTTATAAAGCATACTTCTTCACCAGTGGTATCATTCAATCAAATTAATTATGGATCCTTGATTTAAAAGGTGAATTTCACATCTTATTCTTGACTGATAACTGATATTAGGTTTCCCAACATGTATTTTAGATAAGTAGGCCGATTAAGAGCTGCAGTTATCCCTATTATTCCTTCAGTGATCGATTACTTTCTTAGGGCTTAAAGATCACTTGAGAACAAAGCATTAAAAACAGTTAATTTACACACATGCCTACAAAGTAGAACCATACGAAGAGAAATTTCTCGCCCTCCGATAGACAATACCCATTAAGCAGCGATTAAACAAACCTAATTTGCTACATACAATCAAACTTGAGTGATTAATTCTAAGCCTGATCTAGCCATAGATCTTCCTCTTACATCGTTAGTGGCCACATAATTCAGATAAGATTCAGAATCATAAAATTAAAACAGGGTTTTGGCTACTATCATCAAGAACTTAACACAAAATTATTAGTATAGAAATCTCACCATAATCAATTAATTGAATTCACCAAAGGATCTGAAGTATTAAGGATTTAGCTACTCATGGACTTAGGAAAATCCATGAGAGGCATAAGAATACTTACAGAAATAGGGAGAGGCGAAATCTCCCCTTTGAAACCCTAGGGACGTCGCACCCTCTATTGCTAGAGAGGGTGTCGACTTCTCCCTCTTCTAAAACTAGAGAAAACCTAAAAACTAATGAAAGGTAAAAAAAGAGAATAAACTATATGAGAGATTAATTGTGTAAGTGTAAGTGTGTGATTTGTGATACAGGAGGTGGCTATTTATAGTGGAGGAATAGGCTAGGACGGTTTAGGCTTGACTTGGTCTCCAAGTTGGATTAGGTGTCATCCTAGAGTAGAATCCAAGTTAGATGAGGACTCTAGAATTTTCTGGAATTTTCTGGAATTTGGCAGCAACTTCAACGTCGATTTCGGGCTTGGAGATAGCAGATATGGTCTTTGCACTTCAAAAGAAAGTTGTAGAGCTCAGAGTTAGCTTTCCAACGGCTACTCATGAGTTTAAAACGGACATCTGAGCAGAAAGTTATGGCCTTTCTACGAAAACTACGCTGAAACTGGGCTTATATCGCAAATCTGCGGGATTATTGCGGGATTTGGATATTCTTTTGGATATTAGGCCTATTAATTGGGATTTTAACTCCAATTATAGGTTTATATGGGCTGAGTATATTCCCATATAAATAATCCAAAAATCCTCAACTTCAGGGCTTCTTCTGGACTTGGCTTCAATTCTTTGCAATAAAGCTCCAAATCTTCAATTTTGCTTCTTGAATTAATTCTTGAATTATCTTCAAATCCTCAAAATATCTTCAATCACGAACTTCGCATCTTCAAATCTTTATTCCAAATGGCTAAATCCATAGTTGAGTAAAAAGTCTCCAAAATAGGTCCAAAAAGAGTGAAAAACAATAATTTTTCACTTTTCTTGTCTTCAAGACCTAAAAACACAAATACTAGCAAAATAGGGTAAAAACACATATAAAAATAGCAAAAAGTATATAAAAATAGCTATAAAAATATGCATAATTTGAGCTCGATCACATATCCATGACATACTTCTATAAATGTACACAAGATTTAACACAAGTTCTAGAAGTAATACACTTGTCAAACCATTTTTGGGTATGAAAAACCTTATTAATTACACTTCTTAATCAAAGAATGAAATTATACATAAGAAAATTTGAAAATTATTTTCAATGTATTCAAACTAATTAATATTATAAAAGAGTATACTCATGGAAATTAAATCAAAATTTAATAGAGATACAAAACAATTTTTAATTTTCTTCAAAAATTTTGAAAAATTTGTCTCTAATCAAGAAAATAGGATCTTTCAAATAGACTACTTCTTCCCCCCACACTTAAAAGGCACATTGTCCTAAATGTGTGTTGTGCTAGTATTTTGACAAAAAATTTCAAAACACGTTGTTTTGAAAACTTTTGGAAAAATGAAGTGCACAAGTAAGACTCGATCTAAAAAGTGAGTAAGTGTCGACACAATTTAATAAATCAAGCAAACTTACTACTAGCAATGAAATCACAATAAATGGGGTAATCCAATTAATTGAACACATGCAAGAATTAATTCACTTAGAAAGTATGCATCCAATCTTGAGCAAATTAATCTAAACATATCAATCATAGCATTCAAACAC
Organism: Corchorus capsularis; assembly: GCA_001974805.1. Classification (NCBI taxonomy): domain Eukaryota; kingdom Viridiplantae; phylum Streptophyta; class Magnoliopsida; order Malvales; family Malvaceae; genus Corchorus; species Corchorus capsularis. The sequence continues at coordinate 17,117 of AWWV01012239.1, read as the reverse complement.
ATAAGTCTTACATAAGATCCAAATAAAACAAATATAAATACAAATGAAATGCATGCAATGACATGATAAAAATGCAAAACATAAAAGAGTTCATAACATATGACATCCTAAGGATAAGAATCAATGGCCTCTCCTTGGTCTCCTTTGACCCATGGAATCACGTAGTGTGTCTTCCATTCTCTCCATGTAAGCTCTCATCTCACTCCTATGTTGTCTCATCTCTCGAACCATAAGTTGTTGAAATTCTCTCATAGGAAGCTCTTGGAAATTTTCTTCATCAACTTCCAAGGACGGTTGTCTTGTCCCTTGTGATTGTTCAAGTCCTTGTGCATAAGTCCTTCTTTGCACATTGTACCAATGTACCTCATTGGCAACAACTCTCCTCTTTAAACCCAAATGACTTAAACAATTCACATCAATGACATTGTCTTCATTGTTGAAGCAATACTCACCATCGACTTCAATTTCTTCATTGACCAAAATCTTGCTAATCAACAATGGGAAAACAAATGCCTTCTCTTCATGTGAAGAATGAACTACTTCCCACATCCTTGAGAGTAACAACCTAGCCATTGGTATTCCATTACAATTACCTAATCCATGGCAAAGCTTGTCTACAACATAGAAATCTTCATTGCGAAGCTTATGCTTGTTACTACTCCTAGGAATGACATTATGATGTAATAAGTAACACACAAGTCTATCCCTTGGTTCCATATACTTGACTCTTACCTCTCTACTCCCTTGGTTATCCATACCAAGAGGAATGTCAAACCACCTTAAAACACCATCCCTTTTCCATGTACTCTCGGTGGCGGTCCTTTGCTCTCCATTAACATAAGTAAAATAGAACATACTACCCTCATTGTTCAAGTCAAGTAAACGGCATAGATATTCCTCATCAACTACAATGTACTTACCTTTGACCATTGTATTGATGGTGTAGGAATAACCATCATGCCCCTTGTCCATGTTGGCATAGAATTGCTTTACCAAATTGGAATAGTAGTATCCATCTACTTGAAGAAGTGATCCCCAACCTCTATTGACAAATAATGGACTAACTCCAAGTTCTTGATCAGTGTTGGTTGGAAGCACTTTTTCTATAATGAAAGAGTTGTCATACCTTGCTTCATACCACTCTTGACATTCATTATCAACAAATATGGGTGGCGGCACACTAAGGTAAGGTTGTATGGTGGTTTCCTCCTCAATTGGTGCGGCTTGAGATGTTGATGCTCTTGCTTTTACTCTTCTTGACATTTTCTTGAACACTTGGTGGGCACTAGGTTACCTTGTAGGGTTTCTTGAAAAATCTTTCTTTAAGATCCTATGTAGCACTCCCCAATGCTCTAAAATGCTCCAATCAACTTCTAAACTATCTCTTATTCCCTTTTTAATCACTCTAAACAAGAATCCAAAGAAAACAACCACTTTTCCAAAAATTTAATAATTTGAAAAATTGATGGATTTGATGGAAAAAGTGTTGAATGTTCAAATCGGTAAGTGTTTAAGGTGATAAAAAGATGAAAGAAATGATTTGTAAGTGATGAAGTAGTGAAATTTGAAAATTAAAGTGAGTGAATATGTGAATGTAGGCAAGAAAGTCGAAAATTAAGTGGGTTTTGGATGAAGGTGGGTGTTGGGCGGTATTTATAGTGTTTGAGATGGGTGATGGGTGTAGTGAGTTGGGTGACATCGGCATGGCATGGGTGCATGGCATGGGTGCTGTCTGCACATAGCCCAGGGCACATGGGTGCCCAGGCCAATCGGCTGGGAGTGCAGGCAAAGCGCCTGGGCTCACAGCCAGCGTCGGCCTCCAGCACGAGCCCTTACGGCTAGGTGCTGAGGCTTTCCAGCTGGGTGCCCAGGCTTACGGCATGGGGCCCCAGCTGGAGTCGGGCTTGGTCCCTATTTTTTGCTTCCAACTTCAAATTTTCACCACCAAACTCAATTCCAACTTCAACTCAATTAGCATCCAAAAACCTTATAAATTTCCCCAATTTCTTCAATCCAAAAGCACTTGATTTTCACCAAAAATTCCACTTGATAACCATCAAAAGATTGACCTTATGTTCTTATCACTTAAGAGTGCATATGTATGAGATGCATGAGATAATTATACAATGATAATATGCATGGAAAAACATTCAATTCAAGAAAATTAATTGATATGCATCAATCATCAATCAAACATAGGAAATTAAATGATATTAGAGTTCAAGAAAGCTTCTCTATTTATGCAAAATATAAGCTCCATTTGCGCTTGATGTGTGCTTCCTTTCCTTGTCTCCATTGCTTGATCGATTCCCTTGAGTTGAAAATGCAAAATGACCTATAACTAAGAAAAAGAAAATTCAAAAGAAAAAGATAGATGTTAGTGTATTGGGTTGCCTCCCAATTAGCGCCTTCATTTAATGTCTTTGACTAGACATCCTCGTGGACTATTCTCCTTTGGTGAAGGAACGTTGAGTGTGGTCCTTCAAAAGTTCCACGGTGATGTTGAGAGTGTCACTCATGGCTTTGAAAAGTTCAATTATGGCTCCATCAATTTTGAGTAACTTCTCTCAAGCTTCCTTCAATTCCTTGTTGATTTCTTCACACGTGTTGTTGGAAATTTTGCCTCTTTCTCCAAGCTTGTCTTTGTTTTTCTTCTTGATCCAACTTGGAGGTGCAATTGCTTGAGTCAAAGCTTCCAATGCTTCATATGCGTCCTTCACAGTCCTATTGAACAAGGGTATGTTGTTGATGCTATCCACAAGAAGTTGATCATCGACTTCTAATCCTTGATAGAAGCACTCGATCAAAACTTGTTGTGAAATACCATGTTGAGGGCAATCGGCACAAAGTGTCTTGAATCTCTCCCAAGCTAGGTGGAAATTCTCATCCTTGCGTTGTCGAAAAGTTGTAATCCTTTGTCTCCCCTTTGAAAGTTGCTCACTTGCCATGGTTGAAGATGTTGTACCTAACTCTTTCTTTACCCACTTTTTCACTACACAAACAAAATCATTAGTTTTCAAAGATAAATTTGATGAAAGTTTGGGATGAATTACATCACCATCAAACTCCATCGTCAATGAGCCATCAAAAACATCGATTTTGGTGTGAGAAGTCGTTAGGAAATGCCTTCCTAGTAAAAGAGGGCATTTATCCTTTGTAATTTCTCCTTCCATTTCCATAACAAAAATGTCAATAGGAAAAATTAAATGTTGCACTTTAATCAAAATATTCTCTAGCACACCTTTGGGGTGTACCAAAGATCCATCGGCCAATTGAAGAACAACATCAGTATATTTTAAAGGACCAACATTTAAAGTTTGATAGAAAGAATAAGGCATGACACTTAAAGATGCTCCTAAGTCAAGCATAGCATTATCAATGATAGTATTTCCAATTGAACAAGTAATTGAAAACATACCATGATCCTTGCATTTTGGAGGTAAATGTTTAAGAAGCCTTGCATACCTTGGTACTTGTTGAATTGTATCAAGAAGTGGGATGTTGACCTCGACCTTTCGAAAAATATCCAAGATGTCTTGACTTTCATCTTCTTTCATTGATTTCCTTGACTTGGTTGGAAAAGGTTCCTTCTTTGAATCCAATTTGGGCTTGACCACAGAAGTTTCTTTGGCTTCTCCATCATCCTTGACAAATTCAAGAATAATGGGTTCATCATCTTCAATCTTGATCTCCTTTGCTAGCACATGCAATTCTTCTTCTTTCTTGCTTGTCCCTTCATCCATTGTAGACTTAGTTGGATATGGTTCTTCCAACTCCTTCCACTTCTCGAGGTAATAGCGTTCACATTCTCCTTTGGGGGCACTTTTGATTGAGATGGGATCTTGTTTTGGCTTTGTGCTTTGAGCTCACTCACATCACTTGCCAATTGACCTAATTGTTTCTTGATGATCTCCATGGTCTCTCTCATTTGTTGCATTCCCTTAGAATAGTGTGAAGATTGCCTTGGATAGTTGTTCGGCCTTGCTTGGTAAGCACCTTGGTTCCCATAAGAATTGTAGCTTCTTGGAAATGGATCTTGTTTCCTTTGAAATCCCTCTTGCATTCCTAAAGCATTGACTTCTTCAACATCATCTTCGACCAACTTTGGACACTTGTCCATGTGATGTCCTAATGAACAAATCCCACAAACCTTTTGCACACTTGATAAGTTCGATTTGACCAAATCAGTGAGCAAAGCGATTTGTTGATTTGCTTCTTCAATTCGTTGCTCCAATGTAGAGGAATGGGTTGAGACTTCATTGATCTTCCTAATGTTTCCATCTCTTTGTGCACAATTCTCTCGAGTACCAAATTGTTGTGTGTTGGCGGCCATGTTCTCGATCAAAGTCCAAGCATTGGTGGGAGTCTTGTCGATGAAAGCCCCTCCACTTGCAGAATCTATGGAAGATCTATCAAATGGAAGTAAACCTTCATAGAAATACGAAATAAGCAATTGTTGAGGAATTTGATGATTTGGACAACTTGAGCACAACCTCTTGAAACGTTCCCAAAACTCGTACATAGTCTCGCCTTGGGATTGCTTAATTCCACTTATCTCCTTTCGAATGCTTGAGGCTTTATGAACAGGAAAGAATTTTTCCAAAAACAATTTCTTAAGGCTCATCCAAGAAGTGATTGAACCACTAGGCATGTAGTACAACCAATCCTTTACACGATCCATAAGGGTAAAAGGAAAAGTTCTAAGTTTAAATTGCTCCTCAGAGATACCTTGCATCTTCATGGATGAACAAACAATTTGAAAATCTGTGAGATGTCGATGTGGATCTTCTCCAGACATACCATGAAATTTTGGCAATAATTGAATGAATCCAGACTTGATCTCAAAATTTTCTTCATTGGTTGGGTATTGAATTGCTAAGCGCGGTGTAGTCACATTTAGGGCAGCAAGTTCCCTCAAAGTCCTATTATTGTTGTTTTCTTCGGCCATGTTTTCTCTTGGGGGTTGTGATTCCAAACTTGATGAAGAAGTGGTGGATCGTGGAGAGCTAGCTTGAGAACTTGGTGTTGACGAATCTCCTCCTTGCTCTCGAAACAAATTCTCCTTCCTTAGTGCAAAGAGTGTACGTTCAGGCTCAGAATTGAATTCTAAGTCCTTGGTACCACTACTCCTTGTATTTGGCATACAACACCTAGAAAGAACTTAAACAAAGAATCCAACAAAAACAAGTAATTTGGAAAATAAAAAGTAAAGAAAAATTAACTAAACTAAAAATTAAAAAGAAAAATAACGAAAAATTAAAAGATAAAGGTAAGAAATTCTCAAGTAAAAATTCGCATTCAATTACGTAAACCTTCCCCGGCAACGACGCCAAAATTGTGATCAGTCGTTGATCAAATCACAAGATAAATTCCCCACAAACCAATAACAAATAGATAAAACTACTTAGCTAGGGCAAGTAGGGGTCGAATCCACAGGGAAGGTATGAATCAAAGTTAAATCTTACAAAAGAAATTCCAACCTAGAAAAGTTATTTTTGGGTTTTTATAATTGGAATTGAAAACAAACAAATAATTAACTCGAAAACAATTAAAAGAAAATCAAGCGATAAAAGCATACTTCTTCTCCTTTAGGTAACTACTTTGATCAAGTGAATCATGGATCATGGACACTAAACATAAATTTGGCTTAGATTGCAATCAATTAAGAATCATAAATTACTCCAAATCGGTATATAGCCTAAGACGTAGACATCAACTTTCATTGAAACAAAGTAATCCTCTTAACATCTTAAACAACTCCATTTGAATAATTGGTATAGGAACAGACGTGATGCTAATTCCAACATGCTAAAAAGATTAATCCGTATCTTACTGCAATTAACCTCAAATGTTATGATCTAGGTTTCACCCCTTCCTATAACAAGCATTAGGTTTTATTATTCCACATGCATGATAAATCAATACCAAACTTGCCTACGTCAATTTCCGTCTCGGCCTAAAGATTTCAACAAGGTTTGATATCCCATTGAACCTAGGACTCCTAGCATTCAATTGTTACTTGAACCAATTTTAGCTTGACTCAAGCTACTTGAATCTAACTATAACATTCATAAATCTCAAGATATGTTGTACACCAAATCAATCAAAATATGAACACATAAGATGAAGCATAGAGATAAGAAACGTATTTAAACGGAAAAAAACTCAAATTATTAAGAACAAAAGTCTCACCAATAATTCATTGATCAAAAGTACCTAAGGGAAAGAAGTATAAAAGGTTTAGCTACTCATGGATTGCAAGCAATCCATGAGAGACTTACGATACTTGGAGGCCGGCTGCCTCCTTCCTCTCCTTGACGGCACAAAAACCTATAGAAAAGATGTATGATATGCTAGGTTGGTGTGTACTAGGGTTTTAGACTAAAGAGGGTATTTATAGAGGGTGGCTTAGGGTTCATTTAGAGCTAAATAAACCCTAAGGATGTGCTCGGCTGCTCTCCAAGTCTTCAAGCTAATCCAAATAAGAATTTGGGCTTAATTAAGTCAATCCCGCATAAAAGGCCCAGGACAGTTTCTGTCCGCTGACTTCAGGGGCATTTTCGTCCACAAAAACGGCAAAACTGAGCTTCAACCAAAACACTAAAGTTGTAGATCTTGGAGTTAGCTTTCCAACGGCTACTCATACGCCTCAAACGGAGCTCTGGATCAAAAGTTATTGCCAAAATACAGAAAAGTCGCCAAATCTGGAAACAATTGGAGAAGCTTCAAGAGAAAGTGACACGCGAAGGCATGCTTGGCGCGCGCATGTGCTGTCCCCGACTCCCCCTGGGCGCCCATGCGGATGGCTTGTGCGCCCAGAGCGTTGGCCTCAGGCCCCATGTCGCCAGCGCCCATGTGCTTGCTAGGTGGCACCCCCGACTGGCGCTGGGCGCCCATGTGGTAAGTCTGGCGCCCCACCTGGTTTGTCTCAGGACCCATTTGCTCCAGTGCTTGTCCGCCACTTGACATGTCTTCTTGCCTTGAAACTCAACTTTGCTCCTTTGCTTCAAACTCTTGAAAATCAATCTTATAATGATAAAATTGACTCTTCAAGTTCTTCATATTGGCTTCATTCTTCATCCACAATGTCCTTGGAAAATATTTGTGTGAATAATCATCCAAAAAGGCTCCAAAAAGGTACAAAAATGGTGATTTTGCACTTTTCTTCACTTTAACACCTATAAACACAAATATGCCAAATATAAGGCATAATCAAGCATAAAATACCCTAAAAGCATAAGAAAATGACCATAAAAAGATGCATAATTTTGGTCCGATCAATCGCGCTGTAAATCTGGAATCAACAATGGCAATTGATTTTGTCTTCCACCATCAACTTCTAATTGATCTTGATCTTCATACCATCCTCCCGAACTTAAGCAGTTAGTCATCAATTTGAATCACGCAAATTGTGATCCGCTAGTCAACTATGTTCTCCATGTCAATACTTAGTCCCTTTTACACTTCAAAATGACGCGGTCTTGACTATTTTCCATGTGTTGATGGAGTTGCTTCTCACCATCGGTACTAACCTCTTCGTCCTGATGGAAAGCATCCCGATGATAAGTTGTCCTGATGGAAAGCGTCCTGATGATATAAGTTGTCCTGATGGAAAACGTCTCGATGATATAAGTTGTCCTTAGAACTTAGACACAACGTCGAGAGCCAATTTTGACTTTGAAAATAATTATCATTGTCCAAATAATGTATAAATACATAATGGCCAAGTTCATTAATTTAGAAACCAAAAACCATAATTGTTTTGGTTTTAATTAGAAACTAAACCATAAAAAATTTGGAAACCAAAACCACACCATCAGGACTACCCAATAGGTCCCGATGCTCTTTTCTTATATATTAAAAAACACTCACCATCGGGACCATCAAATTGGTCCCGACGTAAACCAATTTCATTCCTTTTTTTTTTAATTTGCAAAAACTGGATTAACTATAACTTTAGGCCAATGTTTTTCTTTCTTTTCAATTTGGTCCTTGGTACAAAATAACCCCAAATTCAACAAAAAATGAGAGTGGCGCCATCTTATATATATTTTCTTTGCAAAACCAAGTAATGATTTTTCCAAAATATTAATTACAAGAAGGTTTCATGTAAATTTTTAAGGGTGGATAGGGCTTTGGGACGAAGCCAATTTGCCACAATTCACTTAATTACCCAAATTGTAAATTAGGGTATAAACATTGTCCCCCTATTTCATTAGGTATTGAGCGTAGCAAAATTGTCTGATGAAATGTAAGCTCCCAACGAGATGCAAAATTTTGTTCAGATCAACCGTTTTATTGGAAAATAAAATGTAGAAAATAAAATTAACTTTTTGGGGTGGCCGATGAAGACATGGCCACTCTCTTGAGCGCTAGCGAAAATTACTAGCACCATACAAGATCTTGGTCTCTATTAACCAATACAAATGGCTCTCAGTCCCGCTGTGCCATCAGTCTCATCATTATCATGCCAGTCACCGATGGCTCTCAGTCCCGCTAAGCCATCAACTTCATCATTATCATGCTAGGATGCATTATTGCCAAATCGCGTGGATGTAGTCGATCCTGGTAACCTACGCTGCAACAACATGGTCAACACTAGTGAGATGGTCGACCATGAAGGAATAAGCTGATCCATGGGAAGCAGTAATTTATTGTTGGTGTTGGGCGGAACCATAAAGTGATTGCTTTTGTCCTTTGCAAACAACGACATGTGGAATGATCGCTCCTTCTCTTCCGTTGGCCAAAATGGATCTATCGAGTTATTCCTTATAATATCAAACCCATCCATGACCCCAGGATGATGGTTCTCACTATTGAGTTTCGGTGGATCACCAACTTCCTTGGATTGAGGGTGCCGACCATCTACATCAAGTTCCTGACAACGTCCATCAAGAGGAACCAGAACTGTTGAGGACAACACCATTGGAGGTGCTGCTAGAAGTGGTGCTGTTGGAAGTGGCACCGTTGGAAACAACTCAGGTTACCACCCATCCTCATCTTCGTCAGGAAGGCTTTCATTTTCCCCAATCTCGTCAGCCCCGAAATTGATAACGTCGGCTCCTAAGTTTAGATCTTCCTTGGGCCATTCGTCACCATGCTTGGGAAAATCTTCATGTTTCTCAAGAAAATTCCCACCAACTAGAGTATCGGGCTCCGTAAAATTTTCAATCTCCTTGGAGTCGATGATCGCTATGGAGCCATCAGCTTCCTCAAGGCTAGGAAGTTGCCCCTCGAGCGTAACATCCTTGATTACCACATCGTTTACCTTAGGGTGCTCGTCACTTTTCTTGGGAAAATTTTCATCCTTATCAGTTTCAAAGCGCTCGCCATTATCTGCATCATCAATCGCACATAACTCTTTTGGTTGAAAGTGGCCCTGGTGTTTTTCATCTTCAGGGTGCCGCTCCATCAAAGTCATCACATCGCCTCTTTCCAAAGCCACCGTTTTGCAATCCATCAGAAGGAGGTGGATTTTCTTCCTCATCCACCACATAGTCTGCCTCTTCCGTTTCATCAGGCTCAACCTCCTCGCTTGATTGATTTTCGATCTGAGGATCACGAAGAAGGGACATGCGATCAAATTATTCCAACATCCTTTGCTGCTCTTCGCGTAATTGCTCCTCGTCCTTACGTAGTTTGCAACACAAATAATTCATTATGGAGAATTTGGCCTCATCAGTATATTTGGTCGTACTGTAGTACATTGTGGCTGTCTCAAAATCAACATAATCCTTGCTGAACTTCTTGCACAAAGTGTATCGCTTATTCCCATACAGCCATTTTGACAATCACGCTGTAAATCTGCAATCAACGATGGCAATTGATTTTGTCTTCCACCCTCAACTTCTAATTGATCTTGATCTTCATACCACCCTTCCGAACTTAAGTAGTTAGTCATCAATTCGAATCATGCAAATTGTGATCAGCTAGTCAACTATGTTCTCCATATGAATGCTTAGTCCCTTTTACACTTCAAAATGACGTGGTCTTGACTATTTTCCATGAGTTGATGGAGTTGCTCCTCACCATCGATACTGACCTATTTGTCCTGATGGAAAGCATCCCGCTGATAAGTTGTCCTGATGGAAAGCGTCCTGGTGATATAAGTTTTCCTTAGAACTTAGACACAATGTCGGGAGCCAATTTTGACTTTGGAAATAATTAACATTGGCCAAATAATGTATAAATACATAAAGGCCAAGTACATTAATTTAGAAACCAAAAACCCTAATTGCTTTGGTTTTAATCGGAAACTAAATCATAAAAAGTTGGAAATCAAAACCACACCATGAGAACTACCCAATAGGTCCCGATGCTCTTTTTTTATATATTAAAAAATTGGTCCCGACGTAAATCAATTTTATTCTTTTTTTTAATTTGCAAAAATTGGATTAATTGTAACTTTAGGTCAATATGTTTTTCTTTCTTTTCAATTTGGTTCTTGGCACCAAATAACCCCAAATTCAACCAAAAATGAGTGTGGCGCCATCTTATATATATTTTCTTTGCAAAATCAAGTAATGATTTTTCCAAAATATTAATCATCAAACGGTTTCATGTAATTTTTAAGGGTGGATAGGGCTTTGGGACCAAGCCAATCTGTCACAATTTACTTAACTATCCAAATTGTAAATTAAGGTATAAACAATATTATTAATGGCCAAACTATAACTTAAGGGCACAATGATGATTTAATCAATTAGGGGTGGGCACCATCCAAAACAAGTCTACAAGGCAATTAACCCACTAATCCATCAAGGTACTTGCTTGTAAGCAATTCAAGGCTGACTTAGGTATCCATATATCCAGGTAAAGAGCTAGCCTAAGGCCGCACGGTGAAAGCTTAATTAGTGAGCCTATGACACATGGCCCTTGCTGCCCTCCTTCCCTCTGCCCCTGCATCTAGCAAAACTAAATCTTGAGTTATGTTTTATATATACATAGCTAACAGAGCTCCAGTTGGAGCTTACCTTAAATTATCTCTTGCTCCATAAGTTTGGCTTTTAAAATTTTCAAAGAATTGGGAAAATTTATAAGACTGATGGTAGAGTACCATATATATCTAATTATGGCTAATTGCTTAAATTGGTCCCTAACATTTGCAATAATGTTCAAATAAGGGCATAACTATCTAATTTGGTTAATTAAGTCCCTAATATTACAAAATCAGCTCAAATTGATCCCTAGAGTCAATTTAAGTTACAAATATTTTCGAGTTTATCAGCCTAAAATTTTAGGATCAATTGCGCCAGGAACTAATTTGAGTCGATTTTGCAACGTTAAGAACTTAATTAACCAAATAAAAAGCTTATGTCTTTATTTGAACATTTTCACAAACGTTAGGGACCATATATTAACCAATTTGAACAATTAAACTTTAACTTTATATTATATATATATATATATATAAATTGGCATTGAGTATTTAGGGAAGACGTTTTCTCAGTAAGGTAATTTATATATATATAATTATAAAATTTTGAGCATTTTATCTTTTTATTAAAAAGATTAAAAAAACTATATTTGTTTTTGCCGGAACCAAAATTTAGTTTTGAATATTAAATACATAGCTATAAATCACTTGAAATCATGAGGACAAGCCATTGCTAGCACTCTTGCCCCAAAATCCTCTCACAAGGACGGGTGTATTTCTCCAGCAAAGGGTCTCTGCTCAGCAGAGTCATTCTCTTCAGCAATTGATGCAGGCCATTTCTTGAGAAATTTGAGCTTGAAGAAGAGTTCTTTTCCAAAAGACTACTTACGGCCCCTTGGATCTCATCTCTATTCCAAAACAATCCGATTGAATAAAGTTTCAAGCAAGGAGTTGAACACTTCTAAGGAATTTCGAGCTAAATGAAATTCTCAAAGTCATCCATATAAGCGAAGTCCTTCTAACTTTGCTATTATTACCCTCATAATTATGTATTGTTCCTTTATCCTATCCATTGCTCATTTTCTATATTGCTTTATCCTTTGGATAATTATGAGCTATTCATGTTTTGTTCTATACTATGCTTTTCGATCTTAAGAAACAATGAAGACTAAAACTGACCCAGCATATAGCGTGAAATAAAACTCACCAAGAATCCACTTGGATGAAAGTTGATAAAAATTCCATACCAGGAAAATAAACTGAGATAAACTTGAGAAAATAATTGATTCTACATAAACTAGGGTTTTCTAAACCTTAAATACCCTGTCAAAACTAATTAAATTACTAAATAAAATAAAATACTAAAGCCCAATAGTCCAAAACGTAATTATAAAAATCCAACCAATTCAGTCCAGCTCAAAGCCCCAATTAATGAACCTTTTTCCCCCGCGTCATTCTCCTCCACTTGAATCAAACTCGTCCCTGAGTTTGAACAACAGCCACGTTAAATGTCGTTGCTTCAAGCTTCTGTTTGACATTTCACATCAAGATCGCATGCTCTTTTAGATTTATTCGGAAGTGAGAAAAGTTAGGCAAGCTCAATCCAGGAATAAAATCAATAAAATACCAGATATCATGAATCAGTGGCAAGCAATTAGGGATGTCATCAGGTTTTAAACCCCCGAATTCTTGCAGAAACTGTTGCACCAACCCCAAATGCTCCTCCACTTGCTTTTCAGCCTCCTGCTTATCCACCGCTGCAAAGAATTTGTTAGTATAATTGACTCTCATAAACACAGAAAAGTCCACGAATTCCTCCACATGTAGTTGAGGAAATTCAGATTTCTTCTCCACAACCAACTTTTTTTGCTCCTCCTCCACGACAACATACTGATCAGGTGTCTTGGATTCAACACTCTTCTCATCCTTGGCAACTTTATCAATTGTCTCGGATTCATCTCTCCTCTGAGTGACCTCATCCTTGGCAACTTTATCACATGTCACGGATTCATCTTTCCTCTGACTGGCCTTTATCTCTTTATCTTCGTTAGTGAGAAAAATTTGTCCATCTACCTTAACAGTTTTAGGTTGGGTCTTCCTCGATAAAGGAATCAATTCATAAGCTTTTCCTCCCTTCCTAATTCTATAGGTATTGACCTCTTTTAAATACTATGCACCATCATCAAACTGCCAATGCTTCCCTAAAATTATCTTAGAATGCTCCATGTCTACAATATTGCAATAATTTTCACACCTATACATCCCTAGCGAAAATAAAATCTTGCACCTTCCATTGATTTCCCAAGGATGTTTCTCAACAGGCAAATCTAACAATTCAACTACCTTTCGAATCATAATATTCTCGCAATAATCATTATCAATAGTCATGGGAAAGACTTTACCGTTAATAGTGCATCTTGTGCGAAAAGATTGTCGTTGACAATTTTCTTCAAATTCATCATAGACAAGATTTCTACGAATAGGTTCAGGTCTTACAATAGGGCCACGATACAGGTTTTTCAATAGGTGAAGCTGTACTTGGTGAAGCTGCCAAAGGGTAATGGGGTGAATGTGTCTGCAAAGCATCTGGCTGAACAAGTTGTTGAGGTGCAGCAAGCAGTCAAGCAGGAACTTGAAGCTACAAACCAGAAGTACAAACAGGTTGCAGACAATCATAGATGCCACGAGACCTTTGAAGTGGGAGATTAGGTTATGGTGTTTTTGCGCAAGGAGCGGTTACTAGTGGGCACCTACAGCAAGCTTAAACCGAAGAAGTATGATCCTTATTCTATCCTTCAGAAGATTATTGATAATGCTTATGTTGTTGATCTTCCTAATAACATGGGCATCTCCAAAACATTTAATGTGTCGGATTTGTCTAAGTTTAATGTGTCGAATTAGTTTCCTTTTTTTTTTTCTCATTGCTATGACTAGTTTCACTACTAGATTGTTGTGGAACCAAGCATGTGAATCACTAATGCCAAAACAATTGAAGAATTGCTTATGGATTTTGCAACACACTATCAATTCTTTGAGTTAAGTCTAACTCAATCTTCTTAGCTAAAGATGCCAATAAGATAAGTTATTCACTTTTTTTTAATTGCATATTCATATTAGATTAATTAACATATACCCATGTGATATTCCATACTTGTGGGCTAAATCTATTTTGCTTTTGGATAGCCTTCAAATTCTCATAGTTTGAAGTATTTTTGTGAGGTTAAGATGCCAAAACCTTCAAAGCACTCTTGCTGCTGCCACAAATCCTTAATCTGCTGCTGAAGAATCAGCACCTCTTTTCCTCAATTTGTAATGTTGGAGATATCTGATCCTCTGCTACGGATGAAGATAATGCTTTTATGGCCAAAGGTTGTTAATAGAAGATGACAAGACGTGTTCTCGGCAAAGGAATGATTGCTTGCAGAAGATGTTTTCTTAGCGCATGCATGACTGCCAGCAGAAGACGTTTTCTCAGCAGGGTAATTTATATATATAAATTTATAAAATTTTGAGCATTTTATCTTTTTATTAAAAAGATAAAAAAAAATATATATTTGTTTTTTCCAGAACCAAAATTTAACAATACACATAGTTTTGCCATGTTGTCGCAATCAAGTCTTGAATACTAGTTGTCTTGAATAGAATTGGTTTCTTTTTTTCGCTACATAAGACTCTGCAACAAGATTACTGTCTCATACAAGGCGAATCTGATTGATTAAACTCAAGCAATTCACCCAAACCAAGCCAGGGGGTTACAATAGCTAGGATCTTTCCAGAGCCAAGTTAGTTAGGAAATCTATACATCTTTTGCCTTCTCTAAAAATATGACGAACCTCTCGTACCTATCCTTCCGCAATCAGTGTCATAATGTCCTTAACAAGGATTGAGCAAGGGTGAGAGTTCGGAATACCATGATTTACTAACTGAATTACCATATAGAAGCATCCAATTCTAGAATCACAGCGCTCAATTGCCGCTACTTAACAAGAGTGAGGCCTTCTCGAAGTCCCCATAGTTATGCCATTAAACTATCTGTATTGTCGATGTTGGACAAGAAACCCGCCACCCATTCACCATTGAAATTTCTAATCAATCCACCAGTAGAGGCACACCACTCGAAGCCTTAAAATATCCATCCGTATTGAGTAACAACACACCCTCATCAGGAAGCTTCCATTTGACTAGAACTCCACCTCGTCTGCCACTAGATTTGGAACCCAAACTAGAATGTACTTTTGTTTCCATAAGTCTAGCCGAATGCCAAACTTTCGAAGGATGAGCAATCTCCCGCCTAAAATTCAAAGAATTCCTTCTCTTCCAAATTAACAACAAAGTCATAGCAAATTGAGAAGCCCAGGAAGTAGAATCACATATCACAAGAGATCCACATAGGTTCAATCTCAACCATTCCCTCCCATCCCCTCCCAACAACGCCAAATATCTCTAGCAAAAACACAATCTCGAAACAAATGTATAGACGGAAGAAGTTACAAGAATGAGTAGTTTTTTTTTTATCCATGACTAGAATAAATTCTTTAGGATTAAGTTGTGGATAATTATTCAGGAGTAACTTCCTCCTCCTTGTATAAACCGGAGATTCTGTAATGTAAAATAGGTCTTGACCAATCCATGAAATCAGTTGATCTTTATGTTTTCCCTTAAAAAAAAAAAAATGTAAAAAAATTCATGCCTTCTATGTTGTTCCTCCCATTTCCAGTATGAACAATGTTCCTTCGTGGCTTTCCACACACACTCTATTTACTAAACACACACTATTTGCCAATGTTCCTTCATGGCTTTCCGCATCAAAGAACTCCAGTACGAACAATGTTCCTTCGTGGCTTTCCGCACACTTTATTTACCAAACACACACTATTTGCCAATGTTCCTTCCTGGCTTTCCACATCAAAGAACTCCCACACAAACACACACACATTTTTTTCCAAATTTTTGTTTGACCCATTAGGTTGAAGGGATAAAACAAGGGAAAATTCATGTTAGGTGTATTGAAATTTAAAATAATCACCAGATGGTGTATGGTAAAAAGTTTTCCCTATTTGATGTAATGATCCCTTTTAAGTGTAATGGCATCATTATTAGATGTAATGGAAAATTAAATAAAATATAAAAATATCCTTTTATACAAAAGTACTTTTTTCCCATTAGACATGTCTTCTCTCCTAATATTTTCTTTTTTCTTTTCATAATTGTATTTTTTTATCATATTTTACTCTAAATCAATTATTTGTTAATTCTCATGATAGAAATATGGACATATAAAAAATGTAATAAAAAATACAAAATATCAACAAACTTGATAAAAAGATTATAAAATTTCTAATCAAGCATAAACTAACCATTGTATTTTTTTTTCCTTTTTCATGAGTTTCAAGCGATTTTTTAAGCTTGATATATGTGCTTTTTAATCCAAACAATTTCAGTATCAAGCATTAAAAAAATCAAAATATTTTAAGTTGACATCATTAAATTCTTTTTTTTGATAATTGAAATCATCAAATTTTAATCATGAAATTGGAAATAAATCCAAAATGCAAACACAAATTTACATTCCTTCTACCATTAAACATAAATATAGATCAATGAAAAAAATTTGTAACATGAATATAAATAAATGGAAAAAACTTACAAATCATTAAAATTCTGACAACCTGATAAAGTAATTTAGATTTAGAGTAAAAAAGGGTATTTTTGACATTACCCCAAAATTACTCATTACACTTAAAAGTGATAAGTATTAGTATTACACCAAATGATGACAAGTTTTCACTATACCACCATTCATTGATTATTTTAAACATCAATACACCTAACTGAAATTTTCCTAAAAAACAATCATACTGCATCTTGTAAGACTTACCACAAAATCAGAAGTGAAAAAGTTTAAGGACAAATTCACATACTTTAGTTTTAATTTAAAAAGATTTTAAAATTTTAAGATAAATCCCAAATTTGATAGAGTTTTAGAATGAAATCGCTCTGACTTTTATTATGCTACTACTCGATTTCATGGTATCTCGTACAAATCTGGTTCCTTGGAATCGGTGACTAATGCTCCTATAGAAATGAGGAATCCAATAGGCTAAAATCTCAATTAGGGCCCTAAACTTTGCCAAAAGGGTCAAATAAGTGCCCAAACTATGAAAAGGTCAAATTAGTGCCTAAACTTTTCGATTTGGGGCAATTCAATCCAAAATATTAGATTATAAGTCTGTTAAATGTA